>JAECUM010041971.1:0-44154 GCA_016617855.1 Megalonaias nervosa
TATTCATTTTCTGATGCATTGATATAACCAATTACTTTACTTAGATCATATAAACTCAAATACCAGATGCCGTTTAAGAATTACATAAGCTGTGCCAAATTGTGATAATTCATATGTACCTTTAAGATTTATATCATTGACTGGTAGTTTAGCCGTTCGGCGATTAGCTCTTTTATAGTTTTGTATTTTGGTTCCGAAAGTAGTTTTTCAGCTTCTTTTCATATCTTTTTAGAGCAATCTTTTTATGTATAGTAGGATCTGTAAAAAGATCGGATATAATAATCCATGGATTAATGTGTGTGCTTTCGTCTAAAGATAGATAAAATAAATCTTTCTCTGTATCATAATTTGTCCAATAATTGGATCTTACACACGCACATATTAATGATAATTCTTTTTTCATTTGTGTCATTCATCAATAAATATTGCATTTGTGCCAACCATCATTAGTGTTTCGTTATAAATCCGGCCGCAAACCGGTTATCTTCTTGCAATAAGAACTTTTAAATTTTTAGTCGCTCTTCCTCACAGTTGCTCGGTGGACAGTATTTAGCGATTATTTCAAAGTCTCTTGCCGCGTCTTTTAGTTGAGGACCTCGCATGGCCATTACTCTAACAAAATTGTCCTCGTTCTCGGTTAGATTTGATGATTATAACGTTGATTTTCATTTCATCGATTTTATTTGCGGCTCTTGCTTCATTGGCACCATCCGGATCTAATGAATCAACATCAGCTACTGCTATTGCAGTTTTCGGATTAAAATTAAAAATTATAAAACTCCTTAGCAACTCTAACACTTGATGTTGTCATTTTATTTATAACTATTACATTAAATTGTCAACTGTATTTATCTGAAACATTGTCAGGCCGGGATAAGGTCTCTCTCCGCATTTGCAACAAAAACTCTAAAATAACTATATTTATTAGTAGCTGCTGTTCTTGTTATACAGCGCTCTCAAAGTTGTATTGTCAACCGATCCTTCTAACCTCCAGTTACAAATACGTTCTACATTAGCATTTAATGACCACGTAGTTGAAATTTCCATACCGCAACAATATTTTAAGCCAAAAGTTAGATGTTTCTCTGTCTGTGGTCTATTCTACTCATCCGGTTATTGGACTGTTAAACGCAAATGCGTAATTTGGATAGTTTCCTGGATATTGAGTTGAGGCACTTGACATAAAACCCCAACGATTATATGCGAAATATGTCCGACTCTCTTTTAGCTCGTGTTATATAATTCTATTTGCGTTAATATTATTAACATACTGCTTATTGATAATATCCAGTGCGTCAACTGGTGCATAAGTAGAAGGTATTTTGCTGGCGCCCATGTTTAACGTACCAGTTAGCGTATCTCTGGATTTCTTCAATTACAACACATATGTTGCTGCAATTGTATTTGCTGATGCTGCACTTATTCCAGAATCTACATAAAATGTATTTGTAATATCGAATACAGTAATCGCATTATACGTTGATATAATTTTATTAACTTCCCAGTCATCAGATCAACGGATTTTAATACAAATTTGTCTTCGACAAATTTTACGTTTGTTAGCCAGTCATTGTTGGTGAATAGAGTATTATCAAGTTGTGTGTTATATATCAACTTGCTTCCCATGTCGATTGAACCAGTCATAGCACCGCCAGCAAGTTTTAGATACGGTGTTAACGCTCCTTTTAGCTGATCATAAGATACTGCATCACTAACATCAGCAGGTGGAAAATTCGTTGGTAATCCTGTTATCTTACCGCCGTTGGTAAATATAAGTATTCCTTATAATGTATTTCTAGAGTTACTGATTTTTGAGCTTGTTACTGTACTTAGCTCATTCATACTTACTGGTTGACTTTGATTTGAGTTTGGTGGTGGATATGCAGTCTCCAAATTTACTATTTTATTACCTGACATATTTATATTTCCGGTTATCATTCTGCCGGTCAGCGGCAACTTACTTTCGTCGACGGTCTTTAGTTGAGTATAACTAACAGCTTGACTAAAGTTTACGTTTGATTGTGAACAGATAATATCTGAATGTATTATTTTATTATTTGCCATGTTTCTTGTACCGGTTATTGCTCCACCGGTCAGCGATAACTTACTATCATCTATAGATTTTAGTTGAACGTAACTTACAGCTTGTGTATTATTTACGTTTCTTGGAGGATGACCTGACATACGCAAGTTGCCAGCCATTGTATCACCAGGTATCTGAGATAGTTTGTTAGAGCTACTAAATGTATAGTTGTAGCGGTTGTAGCAAATGAATCTCCGATTAACGTTCCGAAATTCGTATAATAGCTCATTCTTATTCTTATCGTGTGATAACATTTTGACAAAATAAAATTTTGCAAATACCTAATATAGAATGAGCATAATCAACTTTGACACCGAGAGATTAATCAAACATTAGCATAATCATAACCTACCGGATTGTCATTATCTGATAGTAGGACGAACTGGATCTGGCAAAAATAACTTGCTAATGAATCTATTACTCAACGACATTGTAACTACGACCGGGTATATATTTACACGATAAATCTTTAAGATAAATACGAACTACATAGCGAATATAATGAAAAAAAAAATCAACTTGGAGTTGGTGATGACAATTTTATTATACGGCAGCCTGAGGATATTAATCCAGTCCAGTTGATGAACTAGATTCTGACGAACATAAGACAATAGTATTTGATGATATTCCGTTAAGTAGAGGTGAAATGAATCAAATTAAATCTTACTTTTTATTGTCGAGGAGCAGAAAATGTAATGCAATATATTTAGCACAGGTTTCTATAACGTCAATCGCTTTATACGACGAAATACAGCCTGTTAGATAATATATATTGCACTCGACAACATCGACGTTCAAAATATAGCACGAGAGCAATGCGAAGACGTTTCAAAGACAAATGTTTGCTGAACTTTATCATTCCGCGACTGGTCAGGGAATACACAACCTTTTCTTGTTTGATAAGCTAGCTCGAGATGGTAATCACATGTTCTGCCGTGGACTGGATAAGTTTTTGGATTAGATTACAAATCAACCTAAATATTGATCTAACGGATACCTATAAAAATGGACGCTGAACGAATTTAATTTCTAAAGAAATTTGTTGCAACAAGAGCCGCTTTTAAGACAAAATTTGAACAAAAACGCCTAGGGCAATAACAAGCACCAGCAGAAACTTCTAGACATTTTAGACCAGCGACTGAAGCTGCATTTGGTAAGCAATCCGATACTTCTACATGATCACCAGAAGATCCAAAATAATGTCGGAGAAAGGATTACGTGGTATACATGAGGAAGAGCAAAAGAACGTTGCTGAGCAAATTGTTGCAACAATAGGAGATCCAGCTGCAGCTGCTAATATCATGATCTTGATAAATTTCGCGATTGGCCAGACAAAAATTATAATGATTTTAAGAAATTGCCAGGTGATTTTTATCAAACGGGTAAAGAAGCTGACGAACATATCAATAATGCAGAAACTGAAGAAGTTTTAAATTTATATAACAAAATACGTAAAGAAATCATTGCTAATGTTATATAGGATACTGCTGAAAGTTATAGAATTAGAGAAGACCCACACTCATGGACATTTGATCGGCTATTTAATTTTATCGATTTAAAACGGGATAAGAATGTTTCAAAAGAAGTGTCGGGTCTAGATGTCAAGATATTTAACTCACAAGCTGAAATAGTTGATCAACTAATGCTGCTAATCTTATCAAAAGAAGCCCGAAACGTAAGTACATAATTCGACAACGAAATTGTTGAAATTTTAGATAATTTGCGATCAAACGGTTATCTAACATCCGACGAATATGATATTTTATATGGAGACTTTTGATTGGAGTGTAAAGTTTTGTAGAACATATTTTATTAACAAAATGTTATAACAACATCACTACTTGACTCATCTCAAACTAGTGCTGACAGCGCAAACTTTTCTCTAATTTATGATCCAGAAATAGAGCTTGATCCAAATACAAACTATGAAACAGGTTTAGTATCAGCTACTGCTTGGCACGCAATGTCAAACGTAAAACCTAACGTGAATGACCATTTTCCATTTCAATCTGGAGCCTGGATATTAATTAAGATACCACAAGGAGCCTATAGTCTAACGGAGCTAACTAAAGCAATCAAATCTCTAATAACAAATGAAGTGACAAACGATACTGATAATTTTGAACTTGTTCCAAATTACAATATGCTTCGAGCAAAGATAACACTAAAAAAAATTTGCTTCTTGATTTTAGTACGACAAATATCATCGGATCGTAGCTACGATTTGTTAAACAACAATACGGTTCTGTTGCTGCTGCTTCATTTTCGTACGAGGGCGAATTGCCAATAAATATAACAGAAGTGAATACGATTTTAGTAAATTATTCGATTGCAAATGGATCTTATGCAGCACGTGGAAGTCAAATACAAACAATTTACAGTTTTTTCAGCTGATGTTTCACCAGGTTCATTAATACAAGTAAATCCACGACAAATAATATGCTGTCCGATAAACGTAGAGAATCAAATATCCTCCATAACAATGACGTTGACAGATCAGTCTGGGCGACAGCTTAATCTCAACAACGAACTTATAACTTACTATCTGCACCTACGATCAGTTAACTAACAAATATTTTCGGACAGTTTGTATAATAAAATGAAAGAAAGAAACATTTAGCGTTGAAAAATAGTAGGAGGGTTCTTCGGAAATATATTCACTAAAATAGTTCAGAAATTTGCCAGGAATTGCTAACAAAGTAGCACCAATCGCAATAGATGCATCAAAAGCATTTGCTACAGGAGCTGCGTCTGCCGCAGGAACAGCTGTCGGGTTAAAGATTGCTGATAAATTAAAGTCACACGAGCGGTAACTCCAAGTGTGACAGATATAAAACAAGTTATTTCTGAAAGAGCACGAACGTCAGAAACTGCAAAAGCAATGATAACAACAACAAAGAAAGTGATTTCTCCGACCGGTGAGAAAATGATTAGAAATTTGATAACGAAAACGAAGAGGGCTCGTAAGCTCCTAGACATTGCAGATTTTTAAGATTTTCTTCTAGCAATTACAGATAAAGAATGTCTCTCAAAAATTATCTTGACCTTAATGAAGAAATAACCGCAGATAGCTCAACAACAGAATTTGAGTATGTTGAGTATCTTCACGAAAATTCAAAGAAATCTTATAAAATGGGTTTAACAAACGTGACGAAGAGATATTTCTATTCCCGCATAAAACCGTACTTGAAGTACGAGGAAGAATAAGAACTGAAGTTGGTGGAGAGATTGCAGCTGGTACACAAGTAGCACTTGGTAACAACTGTTGGAATTTGTTTAAGAGAGGTAGATATCAACTAGCTAATCAAGGAGTAGAAGATAGTTCAATGCACTTACCAGTAGCAAGTACTGATCGTAACGTTGTGTCTTTTAGAGATGATTGCTCCAGATCCGTAGCAACTAATATGTTGTGGATTAAGGATAATGGAGCAGGCGCTGTTGTTTCTACTGAATTTATTTATTATGGTAAAATAGACATTGGAGCTGACGCTGTTGCTGATCTAGTTCTAGTTAGAACTTTTCTCATTAACAATGCATCAAGTCTTCGAATTGCTGCCTTGTGGTGCAGCCGCAAATGAAGCTGATGTAAGAAATTTGTTGACAACCGTTTGCAATATTATTGGTATTACTGCACCATGCGGTGCAGATAATGGAACTGCAATGCTAGTAATTTTAAACTAAATAGTAAAACCAGAAATAAAACGCACAACGAAGGTTATGCTAA
This sequence comes from Megalonaias nervosa, assembly GCA_016617855.1. Lineage (NCBI taxonomy): Eukaryota > Metazoa > Mollusca > Bivalvia > Unionida > Unionidae > Megalonaias > Megalonaias nervosa. The sequence continues at coordinate 5,808 of JAECUM010041971.1, forward strand.
AAGAAGAGCATTAGCAGATAATTCAAGTCAAATAATAATGATGCTTCCGGTTAGCATTGTATTCTGGTTTTGCCGCGACTATAATAATTTCGTGGTATCAAACACGCACGTATACTTAACAGAGCTGAAGATAACGAATGTCTGATACGGAGTGGTAGTGCCAATGCAAAATATGTGATATCACGATCAGCTCTGTGGATGCCACGAGTTGTCGTGTCCATAGACAAATCAATAAAACTTGATACAATGCTTACCGCATTTACCAAAAAAGTATATTTTATGCACAATAAATTTTATCAAACAGCAGTACCAAATTATACCGATAACACGAGGAGAATAACAACAGGACCTTGCAAACAGTTTCCACGACATGTATTTATTGTGTTTCAGAGCCAGGATCAACGCTGTAGTCAAGAGCAAAATAATTTAGTTTTTCATAGTCCAGATGTCCGGCGAGTTTTTGTCAGAATAAACTCTAAACAATATCCAGAAGGAGAGGCAGAATGAGTTTTACAGCTGGAGCTGATAGGAGCATATCTCGAGCATATATGTGTCTTATGGAGGTTATGCAAAAATATCAAGATGCTGATAGTGGATCTCAGATATCAATAGAAGAGTTTAGAACACTTTACCTGATCTTTTATTTTGACGTGTCAAAATACTCGGAAAGAACAATCGGATCAACTTGAGATATTGTAAGTACATGGACACTAGGAGCTTAGTATGCTTAGTATGCTTATCCGCTAATCGTGTCTGATAGATGTTTGACAATAGATTCAAGAAAGGGCCGAATGACCGTACAAGTGTAAGGCACCGAATCGCTTTGCGGTTTGCGATTTTGTCTAACTATTAAAAATAAAAAATACCAAAAAAGACAACTAAAAAGAAGAGAACCATAGCAGCCCAAGGAGGATTCATCGGGCTGCTGCTAGCATGAATAGCAGCAAGTTAACTTCCCAATCTATTGGGAATAGAACTAGGAATGCAAAAACGTAAGGCAACAAGAAAAAGAAAAACTTCGGAGAATGGCCTAATGCTACCAGAAACTCGGAGGTAACCGCTAGTGGTCCAGCTCCTCTGAGCAACTTCGAGATGTTAGATAAATAAAAAGATGTCAACTGATTTATCGGAGTATTTTCTAAAGATGAACTCGATCCGCTACCGCCGCTAGAAGATCAAAGTTGCGTAATAATAAATATAGAAAACTTCAACGATGGATCTAAAACACATTGTGTAGCATTTTGCAAACACAACTATTTTGATTTGTTTGGTCTGCCACCCACTCATGTTATTGAACAGTACTTTGTATCGTCAAAAATAATACAAAAACATAAATTATTCTTCATATCAAATTCAACAAGTTGGAACTGCTGCTTGCACTTATTATTGCGTAATGTTTGTCAAACAAATGTCCAAGACCAAAAGAGATTTATTTATTATTTATACAAATTTATTTTGCAATTTACATATTAACCCAGCGCAGAAATCGATAGAAATGCAATTTGTTCTAACAAGCAAATATAAAAATGAGTACGTACTGCTTTAAGTTTTAAAATAAAACCGAAAATGCAAACGAAACAACTGAAACAACTAAAAACAACAGATTGATGTTGAAAAGTTTCTGTGCTGATTGTGCTAATAAAAAGGGTATATTTCTGAAACAAGGCAAACAATAAGCGGAAGCAAGTGGAGACGGTTTTCTTGATAGCGGACCTATACAAATTGTTTTAGTCGACGATTAAACTATAAATAAATGCAATGTAAATGATATGGAGATAATGATATTTGATTAGAGCAAGATATAATAGTTACTTGTTGCCCACGTTGCAATCATCGAGCCGTTATTGGATTTGGTATAGAGATTCACAAACTAATCGGTAAATTACCAAACGCTAGCAGAGGTTGGACATTACCAGGCCATAATTATTTTGACTAATATATAATCCACTAGATCAGCAACTTGATAAATTATGTTGACGCAATTGCAACGCGACATATCTCTGTTATCGCGATAATGAAAATGATACAAAAGGCTGCGATAAGGTTATGCTTGACGAACTGAAAGATATGCAGCTGAACGAAATTAGAAAACGAATTGATGGAAAGCTACCACAGGGTATTATTGGTGTGAAATATAAATTGGGTATTGGAGCACCAGATGGTCTAGCGCATTAACAGTTAGCTGATCAACTTCACAAATCTAAAAAAGAACGTTTCTTCGACGAATTGCCGTCTCCAATTCGGTTTATGATATTTGGGCGATAAAACTTGCTGATATCTCGAATGTTGTAAAAGATAAAGATAACAAAAGATATCTAATGAACGTAGTTGACGTTTTCAGTAAATACGCGTTTAGTATATCTATTACCGATAAAACTGGACCAACCAATGCACTTCATGATATCACAGAGTAGTAAAACGAAAACCTAATAACATTTGTACATGTCAATTTTATTAACAAGAAATTCGAACAGTTTCTGGAAAAGAATAACATCAGTAAATATGTAACTGTTAACGAAGGTAAAACTGTTATTGTCGAACGTTTAAATTGCACACTAAAAGGAAAGAAAAATACAAATAAATAAGTTGATGAACTGCCGAGGATTGTATCAGAATATAATAACACTAAACATAGAGCTCTTAAGATGTCACCAAATAAAAGCTTTTAAAAATCCAGTACATTCAAATGAAAATATGTACCGCAGACATAAATTTAAGATAGAAGATAGAGTTAGAATGTTATTAGTAAAGAAAACGTTTGAAAAAGGATTTACTCAAACTTGGTCGGAAGAAATATTTATTGTTGATATTTGTAATTTAAAATAGCTGACAGATTACGATAAAAGACAGGTTAAGGAAAGAGAGAATTGTCCTTCATCATAACAATTGTGAAGAGAAACTGTAAGTTACTTACTTGAGGGCATTACCTTTCTAGTGTTTCAGTATTTATTGCTAATTGTTATTACAATAAGTCAATGTTGTTAATCCTAATAGTTATAATTAATTACAATCTGTAATTTCTGCTGTGCTGATGTAAAATCATATGACCAAAATACATGCCATAATGGTCAAGATGGGCGCTAAAATATTAATAACACAACTTGAGAGATTTCTTTGGGCAGGTGCACTTGGAAACAAAAAACACTCATGACTACTGGTCAGCCACATGGATTTCTTTCTAAATGCAATCGATATAATGAGTATTTGGCACCAACAAGCAGTGTTTTTCAGCTGTTATTTACATGATAATTAAAGAAGACCGGTACATGATTTGCAAGTATAAATATATCAATTCAACGTTTCTAGCTTTCATTATTATTGATATAGTCGAAGCGACGAGTTTGTTAATATATCTAGGGGAAAAAGGAAAATGTACTCTTCTGTTTCAAAGGAATGTAAGTATTCATGGTCCATCTATTTCAGACTTTGCTGCAGGACATGCTGTTGAAAAATTAATGGCATGTAGTGCAAGATGTGAGTAGACACAAAACTCCCGAGAATCAAACGCAAACAGTGAACTTAATAATATTTGAATATTTCAGTACGGGACTGGGTTCTACCTTACTTTTTTTCAGATGGATCCATTAATCTCCAAAATCAGTGTAAATTTAAGCGTAGTCTGCATGGTCAATCTAAATTTATGTCAAGAAAAAAAGCGAAAAATGTTATTTTCTTCATAAAACATGATTAAAATCAAAGTAACGTTAGAGTTCTTTGTTGCTGAATTTTTGTTGTTCCATCTCTTTTCTAACCAAACATTTCCTCCCCCCCTCCACTTCTCTCTCTCTCTCTCTCTCTCTCTCTCTCTCTCTCTCTCTCTCTCTCTCTCTCTCCAAAACTGAGATATTTGCAAAACCTGTAACAACCTATCCATCTAATAGAATAAATAAGAGAAGAGTTTTGTTTTTTGTTTGACAGATTGTACGATATTATTTTCTCAAATTCTGACTGTAAGGATGTGTGTGAGATTTTCATTTTTAACGCAGCTTTGACAATTTTAGTCCTGACGTTATGATGTCTACACTGAGGCAGTGTATAGTGAAGACTAGCACTAGGCCATGTCCCGTATAGTCACATATCCTGAGACCAGACTGGGCAGTTTTAACTCTAAGCTCTTACTGCTGAGCGCCAAGCGAGCAGCATCTCTAGTACCATTTTTGTAAGTCGTTGGTATGACTCGGCTAGGGTTCGACTCCGTGATCTCCTGCATCCAAGGTGGACGCACTGAATAACACTTTCTCTTGGTACATTTAGTAACAGAAATGACTGCTCCCTCAAATTTAATTTCACATATAATGGTAACAAAGTTGTCAATAAGATGTATATATAATTATGTATATGATACATAAACATTTTAGTATAATTTACTTTTGTTCTGTATTGTATAAATATGTCAAGAATTGAATATATATTAATCCTTTCTCTTTGCCTGTCTAATAGTAAAATTATGTTAGGGTACAATTGTGTAGTACTATTTTTGCTGGATCTGCCTGATTTCAAAATTCTGTTAAGGAGGAACTGTGTTACTCTGAATACTTAGTTACTTACTTAACATACAAGTTGTATCTGCTTTTCCTTTCAAATGTTACTTGTCTTTTCATAAATAAAATTTTGACTCTACATTTGTAGAATGGCTGTCATATTTGGATCATTTTTTGTTTTCGGAAAGCATCTATAAGAGTTAGACAACTCGTATCAAATCCTAATTTATTTAAGAAAATGGCAACAAATATGTTTCAAATAATATTGTACAGATTTTATCTGAATATTGGACACTGGCAGAAACACGGCCTAATTTTTCAAGGTGTCAATCCAAATTAGAGATTATCAGAAACAATTTACAATTAATACATTAAATTTTTAAATACTAAACATGGAAATCTGCTTTGATAGTGGACTATTAGACTAGTAATATGAATGGCAAATTAATTTATTTGCTGTGATCGTATTGTTTATAACTGCAGTGATAACAAATGTTTCTTCTTGCCTTCTTTTCACGCAAATAAACACTATTGCTATTGTCCCCTCACCTATCCATATAACACATATGCAAAGTAGATAAATAATTCTTCTTTAACAAATCGAGCTTATTACTAATGGTACTCGTACATTTAGCATGGTATGTGTTCCGAGCGTATAATTCGATTATAGTCAAGTATTTTTTATGATTTATTTGGTAATGATTTCGGTAATTATCTATAGTTTTCATTTCGAAATGGAATTTATGCATAATAATAAATGCTCGTTTAGTATATTTATTTATTTTACACACTATATTTTGTTAATTAGTTGACTTAAAAGAAATAGTTTGAATTATAATTATAAGATGGAGTTCTATTAAGTGTGAGTGTATTTTATACTTGTCGTCCGGTTGCTGCTTTTGCAACTCAGCTGCGATCTGAAGCATTGTGTATCCTGACATTGTTGAAAGTTGGTAGCTGATTTATCTTTCTAAGTACAAAAAACTGTCTTTGAAATACTGGGCCATGGTAGTGGGAGGGATACCAAGAAAATCATGGGCCAAATATTTATTTGCTTTTATCTATAGTTATGGATGCAATTCATCAAAATATTACACTAATAAAGTGGTATGATGTCAGCAATTATATATTCTTTTATTTATTGTGGAAAACCTATCAAACATTTGATCATATGAACATTTATAGAAATAGTGATTCAGGTGATACTTTGTTTAACGATATGATCAAAATAATATTCACGTACTTCTCGATAAGGATTTAAATATGTGAGGACATGAGTGAGTGAAAATATACATAATGTTTTTAATATACAATAACGATCATGTGGACCAAGTATGATAATGGTAAGTTCTGTAAACTTAAAAGTGAAACAAGTGTGTTATCCTTGTTAACAAATCTTAAATTACAAATAATTACTTGTCCCGCGAAGTTGATTGGGAAGTGTTTTTAATTGAGAGGTCATTGTTGTGAAAAATTTAAATACCGGCTCGAGAGACGGACTTTTTAGCGCTGCATATACTGAAAGAAAAGTTTACGCTAACTTTATACTGACAACTCTACGAGAGAGAGAGAGAGACAGAGACAGAGACAGAGAGACAGAAACAGAGAGACAGTGACAGAGAGACAGAGACAGGGACAGAGACAAAGATAGACAGAGACAGAGACAGAGAGAAAGAGGGGTGTTCGGGAATGCATGAAAAGTGATTGGAAGTATCCTTTACTTGTATCACTTGTTCATTTTCCTTAGACCCCCTGCGGGTCTGGGGTTGTAGAATAGGCCCGACGTGCCTCGCTACGTGTCGTAAGAGGCGACTAAGTAGAGGCAACCTGTTTGCCGTGGGTTGCGACCCATGTCGGGAGAGGAAAGGATCCTGGTAGTTGAGCAGAGGCTTTCCGATGCAATACACTACTTTGGCCTCTACTTCTTTTAGACGGGTGGTCTGGATGAGCCCGGTCTCGACAAATCGGCTGGTCACGCCGAGCCCTAGGAGGTCTTTATTTACTCGCATACTTTCTTTATCTTTCTCCTTGTATCTCTCTTGATACCACCGTTGCCCATACATTCTATCCCTCTAACTTTCCCTTTCCTAAGTCTTAGAAGACTTCCTAGAAGGCGATGGCTTAATGGGTCAATCGGGAGGTAATTTTACCGACTGAGTATAACACCTGTGTACCCCTGGCACTTGAAAAGTGTCCCCTTGTTGGGCTCAAAACAAAAGATCGAAACCAATATCTGACTCGGAAGAAGAACCATGCAGTGTGGAGTCATTCCCACGCTTCATGGTTATACAATCAAAAGATGCCTCAAAACCGCTTAGTGCACTCTCTCCCTTTGTAATTGAAAAAAAAAAAAACAATAACGGGAATGATCGGTATACCAAAAAGCGTCAAAAAGTTGAAAACGGGGTGCCTACTTGTTGAATGTGAACGACGTAGTCAAGTGGAAAACATCAAGAAAATAAAAACATTCTTCGACATTCCAGTCTCATCGTTCGCTCACACAACATTCAATACATCCAAAGGCGTCATTCGTTGTCGAGACTTGGCTGGAGTCAGCGACACAGATATCATTGAAGGGATGAAAAACGAAGGTGTCACTGCAGTTCGTAGAATACGTATCAAACGTAACAACAATCTGCAGGACACCAACTCCATTATACTCACCTTCAATAAACCAATAGTACCCAGAGTGGTCAAAGTTGGCTTTTTGCAAGTGAAGGTTGATGTATATATTCCAAACCCACTTCGATGCTATAAGTGTCAAAAATATGGCCATCATGAAGACTGCTGCTCACGAAGCCAAATATGTGGCCGATGCGGAGACCATTCTCACCAGGAAGCTGGGTGTAGAGCAACTCCTCATTGTGTCAGCTGTGGAAAGAAGCACCACGCCAAGTCCAAGGATTGTGATACCTGGAAACAGGAGAGGGAAATACAGAGGGTTAAATACACATCCAACATTCCCTATCCAGAGGCCAGAAAGCTTGTACAGGCAAAAACATCTCTTCCTGGCCCATCCTTCTCCACTGTAGTGAAGAACAATCCCAAAGCAACGAAGGACGCTCAAACGCAGACAGATGCAACCGAGTCAACATCAAGACTAACACCCCCCATTACCAAGCACAAAAAACACGGCATCTACCCAAACAACTTTTGATATTAGCCAATCACCGAAGTAACCAAAGAATAAAAACAGATCTCAAGGAAATAGACAGCAAAAGTTGTCAGATGGGTCATAAAATAATACAAATTAAATATAATGATTGTAATAACGTTTTAGGTTTTTATACTCAGAAATAATTTCTGGCCTCCAGGAAGAATACCTGAATTTTATTAATTGAAAGGCCTATGTGGTGAACCAGTTATATGTCGGCTTGACTGTATCGTTTTGAATATGGCAAGAAAATATTACTACAGTTAAATGCACAACTGTACGTCAACTTTTGCATGCTGGGTAAAATTATCTTCTCAGGACAAAATACGAAACTCACAAGGTTGTATATTACGGTTCACTGCAAAACTCTAATGGGATGAAATTGCAGTTAAAATATCACATAAAGTCGTTCACTCTCGGTAACAGAGAACACGTAAAAGCAAAATGCACATTTAAATGACAAATGTTAATATTCATTGCAACCGTTGCATTAAAATATATTTAAGAATGATGTAGTCTTTTTGGAATGTACACAATATATAAATTTGGCTGTGATATTTTTAGGTACCATTCATAAGGTTGGCTGTAATACTTGCAACTATCATTCATTTTCGCCACTCATTCATTTTCATTCTATTGACTTGATGTAAAACTCTGTTGTTCCTAACACTGTGAATATTTCTCTTAGCTTATGTATCCTTGAATAAGAAAGGATGCATATTCTACCTTTGAAATCATATAAAGCCAGGTTTTATTTATCCGGAAGTCACTTTTAATATAACGATTCAGGTGGAAAGATCTGTTTATTAGTGTATTCATAACCTATGTCTCTTTATCCAACGATCGCGTTTATTCAACCTTTTTAATGTCAGTGATTTGTCACGAATAAATGAGATAAGACTGCTTATTTGAATGCTATTGTTAGGTATTGTTAATTTTGCTCAACACATTCTTTTCTCTTTTCTTCAGAGCAATGAAGAGAACAGTAGTTATGACATGGAGAAAGAGGGACTTTCTAGAGCCATAAAAAACTGCAGAACCAGTGTGGAGGTGGACACTATTATTACTGACAGACATGTTCAGATACAGAAATGGATCAGAGAAAATATGAGAGCCACACTGTCACGTTTCGCAGTCCAGGTATCAGGAAATGTATAAAAGTTGGATATATTATGACCGCGTTTGATGTGTAAACATAGCCGAAAATAGTGTTAATTGAGTATGCAAGTCGCCAGCCACCCAGATCATAGAATAGCCGCCAGTCAAAGGGCTTGTCGTCCTCACACCCAGACGTTAAACCATGGGTCCAGGGATCAAAGGGAAGCCCGCAGGGTGAACGGGGCGTGTTCTCACCCGCCACGTAGACAGACAAGCGAGAAGACATTGTCAGTAAGTTTGATTGGGACCGTCAACAGCGACATCCAATTGGAATTAAGAATAGAGGGTGGGAGTAAACCTTAGATCGAAATTTTAGCTTAAACGTGCAGTAAATTTATCAGTATACCTGGGCAGATTATGAGAAGTAGATCTAGCGGGTTTAAGCGAAAGGATACTCCGAGAGAAGCCACTCGTAATTTGGCGGGAATCTTAGGACCAGAATTGTAAGACAAGGAAAAGCTTCGACAAGGTCAGTGGGCTATTTGCTCGATTTTTGCAAAACATTACGGCGTCATAATTGTAAGTATTTGTAGCATGTATACTTAATTACTGGGATTGTTTTAGTATGTAGAATTACCTTGTAGTGTTTCATGTATAAGCGTATTTGAGACATGAATTTGAGTTTACGTAGAGAATTATGTAGATTGCTAGTCCGTCAGAATTAATATTGTAATTCGCTGGTAGGTTACTTCGAAGGAACCAGTACCTTTAGTAATGCGTTATGTTAGAGTTTACGCATGTTTGAATTGGAGTTTAGGAAAATGATTGATTTATGTACGATTAATTACGATAGATGTGTGAATATATCAGAGCATGGATATTTGAAAATTGTATATTTGGTATGAGTTGTGATGTAAAGATATGCGTCTGATTGTTGTTTATTGGTTAGTGTAATGGAATTATGAGGATGTACTGATGTGAAGCAATTTATTGTTGTATGTATAAGAGTAATTAATACCATGCTTCCATCATGTTGTGTTATTATGTAGTGTTTTACCATAGAAGAATGTATGCGTATTTCGGTGTGAATGAATGCGTGGCCGGTGAAATTTAATAGCCTTATCTGATGATAGGCTGTGTGTAGTGTGAGATGTGAGCGCTGAGGAAAATATTGTACCATCCTTGTGTTTTCACAGGAAGCTTTTCGGGGACAGAACTTCCGGTGCAAGTTAGTAGTCCCGAATCTCTAAGAGGGAGACGGAAGTGAGACTGACAGTGCAGTCGGAGTCGACAACGTGCAGTCGACATAGAAAGAGGGATAGAAGGGGAGGAGGAGGAAAGTGGTCTGGAGGAGGAAATAGAGAAGGAGGAGGAGAAGGAACTTGGAGGGAGTCAGGGAGGACGAGAGGGAATTAGGAGATAGAGAAGAATACACAGATGAGTAGTACACAAGGACAGGTGGAAATCTCTCACACTACGAATCAAATGATGCGATAGGCTAGAAAAGGGTCGAGCGGAAGAATTGTATTTGGGAAATTTGAACTATTGATCTTTTAACTGTTATTAAATTGTCATTATTGAACTTCACCCTTTTTTGTATCTTTATTCATTTAACCGTCGGCATTGCTGACTGGGGGCTCGGAGCTGTATATCTAACTGTCACTAAATCAACTTCCAACCAAAATCGAGCCTGGGTGGGACTTCTACAATAATTTAAATAAATATTGGAGGCACCCCACCCCCAATCCCCCACAACCAAAACCTCACAGTGGCGGCTTCGTCCGGGATCTGAATTAGACATAAGTATTATTTATTAGGAAGTAGTAGTGAACAGTTGTGAGATATTTTCCATCCTGTGTATTTTGAATTTTTTTATTTGAAATTGTGTATGTTATATTTTGATATTTGCATGTGTGGTAGATTTCATTTACTTGCAGTAATTGTGAAGCAAATATCGAGCAAAATATCTTACCTGAGCGAAGTTAGTCGTTGTCAACAGGTGAGTATTGGGTTGGGCACTTGTAACATCAGTCATTTGTTTAGTGAGTCGAGACAAGGTATCACTTACTGTTAGTAGTAGCATAAAATGGCTACGGAAAGACAGGTAATTAAAGAGTATCGCGCCATGGGCAAGGAAGATCTGGGTTACGAGGGAGATCGCCTGGCAACATTCATCGAGGAGAGACTCAAAGAATGGAAGGCCGAAAAAGCAGCCGAAAGGGAGCTGGCCAAGATATCAGCGGACAGAGAGAAAGAGCTGGAGCTGGCCAAGATATCAGCGGACAGAGAGAAAGAGCTGGAGCTGGCCAGGATAGCAGCGGACAGAGAGACCCAGAAAGAGCTGGAGCTGGCCAGGATAGCAGCGACCGCGAAAGAAAGAGAGCTCGCCCACGCTCTCGAAATGGAAAAATTAAGGGTAGAAGCTAGGACCGCCGATAGGGACGACTCCAGTACGAGTTCTGGAGGAAGCGTACGACCGATTGTCGACCACCGAATGGTACAGATAAGTATGCCGCGTTTCAACGACAAGGAAGAGTCCATTGACGACTTCCTTGTGCAATTCGAGAAACTCGCGTGCGTTCACAAAATTCCCGAGCAACATTGGGCGATTAACGTCTCAGCCTTTTTGCAGGGTGCAGCTCGCGAAGTTTACCATAACTTAGCCGCAGACGATGCTGACGACTACAACGCACTCAAAAAGGCCCTTCTTTGCCATTATCGGCTTACCGCCGAAACGTACCGTAAACTTTTTCGGGACTCGACGAAAAAGGCAACGGAAACCCACTCTCAATTCCACACCCGTGTTCGAGGGTTATTCGAGAAGTGGATGAAGATGGCAGAAGTCGAACGATCGTACGACGGGTTACGCGAGGTTATACTCAAGGAGCATGTCCTGAGTACTTACCGTCGCGAGTTGACAGTATTCCTAGCAGAAAGAGAGCACAGGACTCTCGAAGAGATCGCTAGCATGGCGGAGAGGTACGAGCAGGCACACTCGAAGAGTGGAGGTTCCGGGGGTACTGACCGACCCCGACCCACTGAGTCGCGCCGGGTGGTTGAGGGAGAGCCGGCTGTCCGTAACCGTCAGGGCGACGGGAAGGTCGGAGGGGGATCCACAGGTAAGGATGCCACCCATAGACCTGGACAGGCCTCAACCACGGGCCTTGCAGGACGGCGAGGGCCGCCGACGTGCTACAACTGCAAGCGCTCGGGGCATTTTGCACGGGACTGTCCCAAGGGCAGGCAGACCCAGGTGAATGCCGTCGCTCGAAAGAAGTGCGAGACGGAGGCAAGCTGTAAACCAGCAAACCTCGCGTCTGCAACTGTCAACGGAGAAGGTGCCACTCTCTTGTACGACACGGGGTGTAGCGTTCCGGCCCTTGTCGACAAGAAATACGTGAAGCCTGAGGACTACACGGGGGAGGTAATTGAGGTTCAGTACGCGAACAGCGCGCGTGACTCGTTGCCAGTGGCTGTCATTGACCTCGATTCACCGTACGTGAAGGGGAAAATTGAAGCTGCGTGCTTGGATGGGCTCTCACATGACGTCATACTGGGATGCCGTTATGTGTTGCCACAACCGAACCCCAAAACCTGCACACCGAAACCGGTGAGTGCGGTAGAAACCAGGTCCCAGAGTCGACAAACAAAACCGAAGCCGATGGAAGTTACGCCAACACCGGTCAGTAACGTACTTCCGGCCGAGTTGAGAAAGCTTCAGCAGGATGACGCAACTCTAACGCAGGTGCATAAGCACGCTCCAGAAGGAACGGAGAAAGAAACTCCGAATGGCGCGGTGAAGTTCGTGTACAAGAAGGGGATCTTGTATCGCCACGCCAGGAAGGGAAACGAACTCTTCAAGCAAGTCGTCGTGCCAAAGGAGAAGCGAGGTGAAGTGTTGAAACTCGCGCATGAAAGTCTCCTGGAAGGACACATGGGAATTGCCAAGACGCGTGAACGTCTTGTCAATGAATTCTATTGGCCAGGGTTCCGAGGAGATGTTAAGCGGTTCTGTCTCTCCTGTGACAAGTGTCAGAGAACGGCACCGAAAACGGATCACCGACCCGTCCCCTTGGGGATTACACCCATTATCGATGAGCCATTTCGACGCGTCGCGATGGATCTGATCGGACCGATAAAACCCGCGTCGTCGCAAGGAAATCGGTATATTTTAACGGTCGTAGATTACGCTACACGCTATCCGGAGGCTGTTGCGTTGCGTAATATTGATTCGGAAACGGTCGCTGAAGCGTTGCTTGGAATTTGGTCAAGAGTCGGAGTGCCTGACGAGATCCTGACCGATCAAGGGACCCAATTTATGAGTCGCGTGATGGGTGAGGTGAACCGACTGATGTCGATTAAGCACCTCACGACTACACCGTATCACCCTCAATGTAACGGACTGGTCGAGCGGTTTAACGGGACTCTGAAAAACACGCTTAAGAAGCTGTGTGAAGGCCGTCCCAAAGACTGGGATCGGTATATTCCTGCCATGCTGTTCGCATATCGGGAAGTACCACAAGCGAGTTTAGGGTTTTCTCCCTTTGAACTCCTGTACGGGAGGACCGTACGTGGTCCCATCGCCGTACTGAGACAGCTGTGGACGGACGAACACGCTGTCGAAGAGGTACGTACCACCTACCAGTACGTCGCGGATTTGCGAAACAAACTGGAAGAAGTTTGTACCCTCGCACAGGGGAACCTCAAGCGAGCGAAGTCGCGTCAGGCGAAGTACTACAACAAGCGCGCGAAACCACGCCAGTATGAAGTAGGGGACAAGGTGTTGTTGCTGTTGCCCCAAGAACACAACAAGCTGCAAGTTTCTTGGAGGGGACCGTACGTCGTAACCGAGAAAGTTGGGGGTCAAACCTATCGGATACGGCTACCGACTAAGGAAAAGCTGTACCATGCTAATCTCCTTAAGAAATACCGAGAAAGAGAGACTGCCAGCGATTTTGTCGTTGCCACGATCGTCATCGAAGACGCCGAAGGCGATACGGAAGGGGCGAACACTGTCCCGAGCTGTCCATTAACGAGGGCGGAGGCACCCTCGGACGTGGAGTGTGACCCCATGTTGACTATGGGGCAGCGGGAAGAGGTCGAGACGTTGCTGGCAGGGTTTTCGATGTGCTTACGGAAATACCCGGGAGAACGTCACTTGTCGAGTTCGGGTTGAAGCTGGTGGACGACCGGCCAGTCCAGCGGGAACCCTACCCTTTGCCCCACGCGAAACGGCAAGTGGTAAGAGAAGAGATCGAGCAGATGATTGCTCTGGGGGTAATCGAACCCGCCGATTCTCCGTACAGCTCTCCTGTAGTCTTAGTGCAGAAGAAGGATGGCACCCATCGCTTTTGCGTTGATTACCGGAAGCTGAATCAGGTGACGAAATTTCAAGTCGAAATGCTACCTGACCCCGAACATATTTTCGCTTCTGTCTCGAAAGCGAAATATTTTTCGAAGTTGGGTTTGTCAAAGGGCTATTGGCAAATTCCGGTAAGGGAAGAGGATAGGGCAAAGTTCGCCTTTGCTACTCCCGACGGGACATACCAATGGTTAGTCATGCCGTTCGGTGTCCAGAATGCGCCCAGCGTCTTCACCAGAATGATGCGTAAGTTGTTGGAACCCTTGCGCGATAGGGGTGTTCACAACTTCATGGATGATCTCTTGCTAGCCACGGAGACATGGGGTGAACACCTAATTCTACTAGCAGACGTTCTGGAACGGCTACGTCAAGCGGGGTTGACTGCTCGCCCTTCTAAATGCCACCTGGGGTTCCGGACGTTGGACTATTTGGGACACACCCTGAGTCAAGGCACGTTGTCCCCAGAGAGGTCGAAGGTGGAGCAGCTGGGAAACGCTGTACGCCCCACCACGAAAACTGAGGTGAGGTCATTCCTGGGATTGGCCGGGTATTACCGGAGGTATGTGGCCAATTTCAGTGCAATTGCGGGACCGTTGTCTGACCTGACCAGGAAACGGGCCCCGAGTAAAGTTATTTGGACAGATGCGTGTGAGCAAGCTTTCCTAACGCTGAAGGATAGGCTGACATCCGACGCTGTTGTCCGTCTACCGGATCTGTCCAAAGACTTCGTGCTGCGCACTGACGCGTGTGACACCGGCCTAGGAGCAGTACTACTGCAAGAGCACGAGGGGGCTCTTTTCCCAGTCGCGTACGGCAGCCGGAAGCTGTCTGCTGCCGAGAAGAACTACTCCGTATCGGAGAGGGAATGCCTCGGAATCGTGTTCGGAATATCACGGTTCGAGCGGTACTTATACGGGCGGAAGTTCATATTGGAGACCGACCACCAACCCCTCGCCTATCTCGCACAGGCGAAATTGTCCAATGGACGCTTGATGCGTTGGTCGCTGTTCTTACAACAGTATCAGATGCGGATAAGATACGTGAAAGGAACCGAGAATGTAGGCGCCGATTTCATGAGCCGAAGCGCTGAAATGACATAGATCGCTCAGTAAATAACCGTATGTTGTGCGTGCATTCGTGTCCGTAGTCAGCGTGTAGCGTCGTTAGTATTTTGTTCTGTTGTTGCGCGTAGTAATGCACATTTGCATTTGGAGCAATTATGGGGGAATAAAATCCCGATTTTATTCTCAAGCGTGGGGGGGTGTCACGTTTCGCAGTCCAGGTATCAGGAAATGTATAAAAGTTGGATATATTATGACCGCGTTTGATGTGTAAACATAGCCGAAAATAGTGTTAATTGAGTATGCAAGTCGCCAGCCACCCAGATCATAGAATAGCCGCCAGTCAAAGGGCTTGTCGTCCTCACACCCAGACGTTAAACCATGGGTCCAGGGATCAAAGGGAAGCCCGCAGGGTGAACGGGGCGTGTTCTCACCCGCCACGTAGACAGACAAGCGAGAAGACATTGTCAGTAAGTTTGATTGGGACCGTCAACAGCGACATCCAATTGGAATTAAGATAGAGGGTGGGAGTAAACCTTAGATCGAAATTTTAGCTTAAACGTGCAGTAAATTTATCAGTATACCTGGGCAGATTATGAGAAGTAGATCTAGCGGGTTTAAGCGAAAGGATACTCCGAGAGAAGCCACTCGTAATTTGGCGGGAATCTTAGGACCAGAATTGTAAGACAAGGAAAAGCTTCGACAAGGTCAGTGGGCTATTTGCTCGATTTTTGCAAAACATTACGGCGTCATAATTGTAAGTATTTGTAGCATGTATACTTAATTACTGGGATTGTTTTAGTATGTAGAATTACCTTGTAGTGTTTCATGTATAAGCGTATTTGAGACATGAATTTGAGTTTACGTAGAGAATTATGTAGATTGCTAGTCCGTCAGAATTAATATTGTAATTCGCTGGTAGGTTACTTCGTAGTAACCAGTACCTTTAGTAATGCGTTATGTTAGAGTTTACGCATGTTTGAATTGGAGTTTAGGAAAATGATTGATTTATGTACGATTAGTTACGATAGATGTGTGAATATATCAGAGCATGGATATTTGAAAATTGTATATTTGGTATGAGTTGTGATGTAAAGATATGCGTCTGATTGTTGTTTATTGGTTGTGTAATGGAATTATGAGGATGTACTGATGTGAAGCAATTTATTGTTGTATGTATAAGAGTAATTAATACCATGCTTTCATCATGTTGTGTTATTATGTAGTGTTTTACCATAGAAGAATGTATGCGTATTTCGGTGTGAATGAATGCGTGGCCGGTGAAATTTAATAGCCTTATCTGATGATAGGCTGTGTGTAGTGTGAGATGTGAGCGCTGAGGAAAATATTGTACCATCCTTGTGTTTTCACAGGAAGCTTTCGGGGACAGAACTTCCGGTGCAAGTTAGTAGTCCCGAATCTCTAAGAGGGAGACGGAAGTGAGACTGACAGTGCAGTCGGAGTCGACGAAGTGTAGTCGACATAGAAAGAGGGATAGAAGGGGAGGAGGAGGAAAGTGGTCTGGAGGAGGAAATAGAGGAGGAGGAGGAGAAGGAACTTGGAGGGAGTCAGGGAGGACGAGAGGGAATTAGGAGATAGAGAAGAATACACAGATGAGTAGTACACAAGGACAGGTGGAAATCTCTCACACTACGAATCAAATGATGCGATAGGCTAGAAAAGGGTCGAGCGGAAGAATTGTATTTGGGAAATTTGAACTATTGATCTTTTAACTGTTATTAAATTGTCATTATTGAACTTCCCCCCTTTTGTATCTTTATTTATTTAACCGTCGGCATTGCTGACTGGGGGCTCGGAGCTGTATATCTAACTGTCACTAAATCAACTTCCAACCAAAATCGAGCCTGGGTGGGACTTCTACAATAATTTAAATAAATATTGGAGGCACCCCACCCCCAATCCCCCACAACCAAAACCTCACACACACACTATTATGATGTGTGACATGTAGCCAAGGGTATGTAGGTATTGCAATTTTTACTACACTGAATGATACCATTTGATAATACTCGAATACAGGCACATATAGTCATATAACAGTTCTATGTTTAAAGTTATATTAAAGTTGGACACTGAACATATCACTAGGAATACAGTCAGCCCCCTCCTCCCCGGCCCTGCACATACACACGCAGAAGGGAAAAACTAACTAAAGCAAAGCAACTCGAACCTGAAGGATTTTAATCAAAACAAAGCTAACACAGTTTTTTCTGTTCATATCGCAACAGAAATTACTATTATGATTCATTCGTTCATTAAACCATGATTTATATGTATGTTGAATTGAATACAAATTAAGTCTTGTTTCCAATTCCATCAACTCTCGTTGGTAAATTGTCAATATGAATATAGGCAGTGGATGCAATTTTTCAGTTTCCTGAATTACTAGGGTAACAATTTTTTTCAGACTATGTTGAAGAATTGATGGCAGTGCTGGATGAAGTGGTCAAAAAACCGTAGTCAGTTGATAGACAGTTATTGCCACCTCTATGCAGCAATGTATCTAATATGACTGAAAATAGAATTTACAGCAAATTTTTAAACTTGAATAAAGTTATGTTATTTCATGTTTTCTGTTACTTATTTCATGTTTTCAGAGTCAATGCCTTTAGCATAAAATTAAATTTGACTACAACCAGTGTTAGGAAGCTAAATGAATCAAATGTGAACATGAGCAGACAGCATTATGTTTTTAAGGTCATATTATAGAATCTATTCAAAAAATGAAATTATAGAGGATTAAATAATTTTTCTTGAGAATTTCCAAGATAATGGAAAATGATTTTAGCACGATCTATTATCAAATGAAAGGTTTGGGTAAAACTTCCACGCTCAAGTAAAGTGATAGTACTGATACATTTTGTTAATAAAGGAGGGATTTTATGAGAAGGAATTTTAAGCATAATTCTCACATGCGTATAAAGCAATCACTTGTCCCAAAATTGACCCTGATAGTGGCACCATAACTACTGTAAGAATATTTTGCCGACCAGTGTTCATGTACTCGGACAGGATTTCCTTGCAATTTCTACCTTGCTCAATGTAGGCACAGTATCTGCTTCCAGAACATATTCATCCAAGCAAACTGTATGAAATCATGGATGAACAATGATACAATCCACCTTGACCTCCTCAGTCTTATTGAAAATCATAATCTCTTTACAGCATCTACACTTCTCGACTATTTCTTTACAGCTGTAATTTCCACAGCTACAGCAATATAAATACATGGAAAATACACCCCATCATTCATTATTGTTTTCGATAGCAAACTTGTGGGTAAAATTATGACAAGTTCTTGCATGTCAAAGTATGATATATATGTATATGTGATGCATGGTTAAACTTTTTTCTTCCTTTTGTACCACAATAACATAACAATAATCAGCAATGTATTATTATCATTATTATTATTATTCTCAAGATTTGTTTCCCTATGAATCTGTATACTCCCTTTGCCACTAGTATTAATTTCAATAAAATTCTTCTATTTTACTATCTGAGGAGAGTAGTAAACAATTACACCCAAAGTACATTCGGGGTCTGCATTTCATCACGGTTTAAAAGAACAAACTTGTCATAAAGATAATAAAGTATTTATATCGATACATCTCACAGTCTGAGTCTTAAGTGTTTAACTTTTAACACCATTAGTTACTGATGAACCATGCTCACATGAAAATCTACTCTGAAGACATCCAAATTTCGCCCAAATTCGTGCCCTTCTCTTTTCATAATGAAATATAAATAACATTAACGAAAGAATAATAATAATAATTGCCATAATTATAATAGTAATTACCAGAATGAATAGCCCAAGCGCTACTCAACTTCATTATGCCCCATTTTCTCTGTAGGGTCCTTGTTCACGTTCTCCTCTCGTTCGGGCTTAAATTGGTACTTTCTAACCTCAGCGAGCAGAATTTTCTTAAGATTCATTACGTTCGCCATCTTCTAGGAGTTCACCTTCCTCACGCGACACAAATGAGCATGACAAACATGTCGTAAATTCGCTTGAATGATCACTAAATTTAGCTTTCATCACCACATACGCTAAACTTGTGCAACTTCCCGACAGTACGTCACTTCCGGAAATTCTATTCTCACCAGACGTATACAAATATTTCCGGAGCGTGTTCCGTAAAACATCAATACATGCACACATTATGTTCAGTTTCTTCTCTGCGAGTTGAAATATGCATTTTTAATGCACATGTCTGAGTTATTTAGCAAAAAATGAACATTCTGATATATAGTGTGTATTACACTCTAGTAGACCTTTTATTCCCTTCTCTCTAGACAGTTATGCGATGTTGTCTGCTTTGCATGAGTGCATATTCCACCGACTTTGTCGCGTGTATATATACATATATATATATATATATATATATATATATATAACATATATATATATATATATATATATATATATATATATATATATATATATATATAGATAGATAGATAGATAGATAGATAGATAGAAACAGAGAGAGAGAATTATAAATATACACAAAACAGAACGGAAAGTGCTTTCACTGGATTCTATAGAAGAATGCTTGACAATAATAGGCAGAATTAATATTTAATCTCCGTAGAGTACGAATTAAAAATTCTCTAACCTGAATGATAGTATTATTTGTATTATATATATATATATATATATATATATATATATATATATATATATATATATATATATAGTTACTTGTTCATGTAAATGTGGGTGTGTATTATACACAACATTACATAGAGAACTGAATTTGAAAAGGAAAAAGAAATTATTGCTTTTGCCATATACGGAAAACCTGAATTATATTTGGAACGAGTGCATTTTACGTTTTGATCTTGGTCATTCCTTTCCGCTCCACACGCCGCATTAAAGATGGTTTAACGTGACATTCTTAAAAGTAATTTTAAGTGAAGAATCTTTTCAAATAAAATGTTAAATTTGAAATCTTATATTTGCACAGACTTGCATTATTTTCTAAATACACAAACACAAAGAAAATAATATAAATGCTTCCAAATAGTACGTAAATAATTGTGTGGATCTGCTTGTCACATATCCAATGTCAAAATGTGTGTTCACAGATATATCTATCCATTAAATATGTCTCGCAAACACGAAGGCGTGTGGGATACTTGCTGCAGTCGTCTAATTCAGGATAGAATACGTGTGTGTGCTTCTGTGTGTGTGTGTGTGTGTGTCTGTGTGTGTGTGTGTGTGTGTGTGTGTGTGTGTGTGTGTGTGTGATTTGGATTTTTAACGTAGTTTTAACAATATTTCAGTCATTGCTCTATGATATCTGCATTGTGGCAGTTTATAATGATGTATACCAGTGCTACGTCATGCCGCAGACACGTAGCATGATGTCCCAACTAGTCACATTATACTGACATCATGCCAACCAGTCCTAACACTAGCCTCTTAATGCTGAGCGCCTAGCGAGACAGCTTAAGTACCATTTTCAAAGATCTTTGGTATGACACAGCTGGGGTTAGGACCCGCAACCTCCCGCATCCGAGGCAGATGCATCATCCACTAGGCCATCATAGCGGTGTGATTGAAATATAGAAACATTTGCGTATAATTGGATTAAGTTGTCACTGTCTTTTATGACTAGAATAAATAATAGTAATATATTTATCGAGTTTAAAAGACCTATATACTTATAGAATTGCATTTTGAAATATTTTTTTCTTAAGCAATATATACTGAAGAGAACAGATCATCCGGATAAAGAATGATAGTAGTTGCTTTTATCAAAGTTGAAAAAATTATACAGATTAATAACTCAATAGTGTTTTAATTACTTATTTACTAGCTTTGGAGATATACCAATCAACTTTTTGAGTGAGTGGTATTTACGGAGAAACTCATCGGCTCGTGGGATGGGCTTTGTAGCATTTTATGCGTGGGATAAAAATATGATGCGAACTTTCAAAATTCACTACAGTACGAGAGAGAGAGAGAGAGAGAGAGAGAGAGAGAGAGAGAGAACCAAACTCTACCGGAGATTCTTCATTTTATAAGTTTGATAAACGCCTTTTTAATAAGTGAAATAAGACATTTTTGATTATGGATACACTATAAACATGTTTTCTTGTCACCTTTCGCTACAAAACTATAAACATAAGAAAATTCAGATTAACATCATATGCGTTACACCTCCAGCAACATTCAGCACTGAGAAAAAAAGAAAAAATGGTAATTTTCTGTTTAAGGTACGTTTTGTTTGAGTATGCTGTGTTACATTTGAATACTATACGATAAAAGATTATTTGTTTTACCAGTAACTGCTTGACTTGACATAAGAATGTTTCTTATTGTCAACAATTCGTGTCGGATAAACAAGATTAAGCTATATATTTAGATGCTTCAAAATCTTCGTCCATTAGAGCCGAAATGCCAACACAAAGAATTTGTTGCTGAACGACCGGAAAGGAAATGCTACTGAGCCATACCATTTCAGTTTCAACCCCAAATGTACGTGAACGGAAATATATAAATGCAGATGAGATTTAATCTATGAATTACTTTAGATTTTAACAAATCAACTCAAATTGCTGAGTGTATCTTGAATATTACGTTTTTGCATTTCAAGTCAAAGTTCACATCTAAGTCAAGTGTCATGTCACCATTTACCGTAAAGGTCTGTACATTTTTGTCGACCCAGTGCAGTGGAAAGCAAGACATAGTAATTACTTTTACATCGTCAGAAACACTTTTGTTAAGGTTTGGTTCAATGTTTGCAGTGGCATATATTTGCCTTACCACTCGATAACTTTTGTTCATATATTAAATGGTTTACTATGAAAAAAACAATTCACTGTCGCCCACTAAAATGGCCATATGATCCAGGTAACAGACGTAGAAGACTTGCGTTAATTATAAATGGTTTCATTTGCTTTTAAAACCTCTGCCAAACAAAGCCCTTAAATGATTTCCTTCGACCACCTCTTACGTCTTGGAGAATGGGTGATGCTCAATGAAAAATAAAAGTTTGCTAAATGTCGGCTTCAAGTTTTTCGTTTGTTTATTTTCAGGAATTGCTAACAAAATAGTACCAATCGCAATAGATGCATCAAAAGCATTTGCTACAGGAGCTGCATCTGCAGCAGGAACAGCGGTCGACAAAAGGTTGCTGAGAAATTAAAGTCACACCAGCGGTAACTCCAAGTATGACAGATATAAAACAAGTTATTTCTGAAATAGCACCAACGTCAGAAACTGCAAAAGCGATAATAGCAACAACAAAGAAACTGCTATGTCCGACTGGCGAGGAAATTATTAGAAATTTGTTAACGAAAACGAAGAGGGCTCGTAAGCAACTAGATATTGCAGCATTTTAAGATTTGTGTCTAGCAATTACAGATAAAGAATGTCTCTCAAAAATTATCTTGACATTAATGAAGAAATAACCGCAGATAGCTCAGCAACAGAATTTGAGTATGTTGAGTATCTTCACGAAAATTCAAATGAGTCTAATAAAATGGCTTTAACACACGTGACGCTGACGTATTTGTATTGCCGCATAAAACCGTACTTGAACTACTGAAATTTAGTATACAATTAAGAAATCACTATCTCGGTGATTTTGACCGCAAGGTCAATGTATTAAACAAATGCGTCGTGGAATGAATCGTCTTTGGCTCATGGTGTAACGCTCATGGTATAAATAGAATCCCACACGAAGCTTTCAAACAAATCTTTCATCTTAATTTTTTTAAGTTGATACTTGATATTAGCAGAGTATACCTTTGATCGCTCAAGATCTATTGTCAACTTTATGTATTTTTCTTAACTGATTGGATCATGGAAATTACTGAACTTTTCAGATTGTACTTTAGTAAGATCGTCAAGCAGTTTGAAATATTGAATCTCATCATTTCGGATTAGAGAAAATTTTAGCTTGTCAAATCCACCTTTAAAACGTACGCCAGATAATTTATCGGTAAGGGTAACAGTAATTGGTTTATTGTTTACGATTATTTGCTTTACTTATCGTTTTATTTATTTTACTAATCTTCAATAAACGTGGTCACTTCAACAACTTTTTCTGATAATACACGAAAATCATTATTTTTAGGATCCGCCAGAAATTCTCTGTACTTATCATATGCACTAGATGAAATATCCGAATATTCACTAATCTGCTGAATAACATCACGTTTTTGATTAGTATTTGCCGGATCAAAATTTATTGGTATTTATGTGATTTCACTTACTTCATCAGCATATTCATTTTCTGTTGCATTGATATAACCAATTACTTTACTTAGATCATATAAACCAAAATTTTTGAGTACCAGATGCTGTTTAAGAATTGCATAAGCTGTGCCAAATTGTGATAATCCATATGTAACTTTAAGATTTATATCATTGACTGGTAGGTTTTGTTGTTTGGCGATTATCTCTTTTATAGTTTTGTATTTTGGTTCCGTAAGTAGTTTTTCAGCTTCTTTTCGTATCTTTTTATAGCAATCTTTTTATATATAGTAGGATCTCTATAAAGATCGGATATTATAATCCAAGGATTAATGTGTGTGATTTCGTCTAAAGATTGACAAATAAATCTTTTTCTGTATCATAGTATGAATCACCTTCTGATTCTATACTTGATACTGTTTCAAATGCGGTTTCAATTGTTGGAACACCATATTTAAATTGTTTTTTGACTTGTCAATGATTCTGCTAGTATACGATAACCTGACGCTAAACAAATCAGCATCAGAATATCACGATAGTCCATACCCAATTCACGAAATATATGGCGTTTAGTAAATGTATCTCTTAATTTACGATTGAGTAAAACAAATTCCTTCTGCTGCTTTGTCAAGTTCATCATGAATTATTTTATTCGATCTTGTTCGGGCTTCTTACCGCCTTGCGGTTTTACTTAAATGAGGTTGGTTTTGCTCATTGTAAGAGAATTCTCTTTGTTAAGCTCAAGCAGTGTATTTGATAGCTTTCACGGAATTGTATACATCCCTTTGTTATCTATTAAATACATGTACTCGGGTTCCGTTTTCTGTGTACAGCGATGTCTGAGGGTGATTTATTTGTATTGTACAATATTTTGAAACACTGAATTCGGTTCATCCTATTCCGCACGTGCGAAGTGCTTTCGATGGGAAAAACCGCTATTCATCAAGCGCACAGATGATGTAGGGCTACATCGTCTGTGTATAAATACCTCACCACAGGACGAAAACATGACACTATTGGTAGATCTGATGTTGTCATTTTATATATAACTATTACATTAAATTGTCAACTGTATATATCCGAAACATTTTCAGTGCGAGATAAGGCCTCTCTTACTCTAAAATAACTATATGTATTAGTAGCTGCTGCTCTTGTTATACAGTACTATCCAATTTGTATTGCCAACCAATCCTTCTAACCTCCAGTTATAAATACGTCCTACATTAGCATTTACTCGGCCACGTAGTTGAAATTTCCATACCGCAACAGTATTTAAGCCAAAGTTAAAAGTTTCTCCGTTTGTGGTCCATTCAACTCACGCAAATGCTTAATTTGGATAATTTCTGGATATTAAGTTGAGACACTTGAAATAAAACCCCAACGATTATATGCAGAATATGTCCGACGCTATTTTTAATTCGTGTTATATAATTCTATTTGCGGTAATATTATCAACATACTGCTTATTGGTAATGTCAATGCGTCAACTGGTACATAAGTAGAAGGTGTTTTGTTGGCGCCCATGTTTAACTTACCAGTTAGTGTATCTCCGGATTTCTTAAATTGCAACGCATATGTTGCTGCAATTATATTTGCTGATGCTGCACTTGTTCCAGAATCTATATAAAATGTATTTGTAATATCGAATGCAGTAATCGCATTATATGTTGATGTAATTTTATTAGCGCCCATGTTTAACGTGTCAGTCATAATATCACCGGATTTTAGTACAAAGTTGTCTTTGACAAATTTTACGTTTGTTAGCCAGTCATTGTTGGTGAATAGAGTATTATCAAGTTGTGTGTTATATATCAGCTTGCTTCCCATGTCGATTGAACCAGTCATAGCACCGCCAGCAAGTTTTAGATACGGTGTTAACGCTCCTTTTAGCTGATCATAAGATACTGCATCACTAACATCAGCAGGTGGAAAATTCGTTGGTAATCCTGTTATCTTACCGCCGTTGGTAAATATAAGTATTCCTTATAATGTATCTCTAGAGTTACTGATTTTTGAGCTTGTTACTGTACTTAGCTCATTCATACTTACTGGTTGACTTGGATTTGAGTTTGGTGGTGGATATGCAGTCTCCAAATTTACTATTTTATTACCTCACATAAATATATTTCCGGTTATCATTCTGCCGGTCAGTGGCAACTTACTTTCGTCGACGGCCTTTAGTTGAGTATAACTAACAGCTTGACTAAAGTTTACGTTTGATTGTGGACAGATAATATTTTAATGTATTATTTTATTATTTGCCATGTTTATTGTACCGGTCATTGCTCCACCGGTCAGCGATAACTTACTATCATCTACAGATTTTAGTTGAAAATAACTTACAGCTTGTGTGTTATTCACGTTTACTGGAGGATGTGCTGATGTGCTGTTTCTCCATCTAGTACACGCTGACCTAACATGCTCAAGTTGCCAGCCATTGTATCGCCAGATTTCTTGAGATAGTTTGTTAGATCTACTCCATTTACAGTTGTAGCGGTTGTAGCAGATGAATCTCCGATTAACGTTCCGAATTTCGTATAATAGCTCTTTTTTATTCTTATCGTGTCTTAAAATTTTGACAAAATAAAATTTTGCAAATACCTAATATAGAATGAGCATAATCAACTTTGACACCGAGAGATTAATCAAACATCAACATAATCATAACCTACCGGATTGTCATTATCTGATAGTAGGACGAACTGGATCTGGCAAAAATAACTTGCTAATGAATCTATTACTCAACGACATTTTTACTACGACCGGGTATATATTTACACGATAAATCCACAACAAGGTAAATACGAACTGCTTAGCGAATATAATGAAAAACTAAAAACTTAACTTGGAGTTGGTGATGATTTTTTTTATGATACGGCAGCCTGAGGATCTTATTCCAGTTGATAAACTAGAATCTGACGAACATAAGATTATAGTATTTGATAATATTCCGTTAAGTAACGGTGAAATGAATAAAATTAAATCTTACTTTTCGTTGTCGAGAAACAGAAAATGTAATGCTATTTATTTAGCACAGGGTTTATCTAACGTCAATCGCTTTATGCGACGAAATACAGCTTGTTGCATACTATTTACTGGACGCGACAACATTGACGTTCAAAATATAGCATGAGAGCAATGCGGAGACTTATCAAAAGACAAATTTGCTGAACTTTATCATTCCGCAATTGCTCAGGGAATACACAACGTTTTCTTGTTTGATAAACTAGCTCGATATGGTAATCAAATGTTCTGATGTGGAATGGATAAGTTTTTGGATTAAATTACAAAGCAATCCAAAAATTAATCTAACAGATATCTATAAAAATTGACGCTAAATGAATATAAGTTCTGAAGAAATTTGTTGCAACAAGAGCCGCTTTTAAGAACAAAGTTGAACAAGAACGCCTAGGCAACAACAAAGAGCAGAAGAAACTTCTAGACTTTTTAGACCAATGAATGAAGCTGCACTTGATAAGCAATCCCATACTTCTACATGATCACCAGCAGATCAAACAAAATGTCAGAGAAAGGATTACGTGATATACTTGAGGAAGAGCAAAAGAACGTTGCTGAGCAAATTGTTGCAACAATAGGAGATCCAGCTGCAGCTGCTAAATATCATGATTTTGATAAAACTCGCGATTGACCAGACAAAAAGTATAATGATTTTTAGAAATTGCCAGGTGATTTTTATCAAACGGGTAATGAAGCTGACGAAAATATCAATAATGCAGAAACGGAAGAAGAAGTTTTAGATTTATATAACAAAATACGTAATGGAATTATTGCTAATATTATATGGGATACTGCTGATAGTTATAGAACTAGAGAAGACCCATACTCATGGACATTTGATCGGCTATTTAATTTTATCGACTTAAAACGTGATAAGAATGTTTGAAACGAAGTATCGAGTCTAGATATTAAGATATTTAACTCACAAACTGAAATAGTTGATCGACTAATGCTGCTAATCTCATCAAAAGAAGCCCGAAACGTAAGTACATAATTCGACAACGAAAGTTTGAAATTTTAGATAATTTGCGATCAAACGGTTTTCTAACATCCGACGAATATTATGTTTTACATGGTGATTTATGATTGGAGTGTAAAGTTTTGTAGAACATATTTTATAAAAAAAAAAAAATGTTATCAACAACTTCACTACTTGACTCATCTCAAACTAGTGCTGACAGCGCAAACGTTTCTAACTGATAATGCAGAAATAGAGCTGGATCCAAATACAAACTATGAAATAGGTTTAGTATCAGCTACTGCTTGGCACGCCATGTCAAACGTAAAACCTAACGTGAATGACCATTTTCCATTTCAATCTGGCGCCTGGATGTCAATTAAGATACCACAAAGAGCCTATAATCTAACGATCTAAATAAAGCAATAAAACCTCTAATAACAAATGAAGTGACAAACGATACTGAAAAATTTAAACTTGTTCCAAATTACAATACATTTCGAACAAAGAAAAGACCAAAAATAATATGCTTGTTGATTTTAGTACTACAAATATCATCGGATCGTAGCTACGATTTGCTAAACTACAATACGGTTCTGTTGCTGCTGTATAATTTCGTACAAGGGCGAATTGCCAGTAAATACAACAGAAGTGAGTACAATTTTGTAAATTGTTCGATTGCAAATGGATCTTATACAACACGTGGAAGTCAAAGACAAAAACAATTTAAAGTTTTTCACCCCATGTTCCACCAGGTTCACTAATGCAAGTTAATCCACCACAAATAGTATGCTGTCCGATAAACTTAGAGAATCAAATATCCTCCATAACAATGACGTTGACAGATCAGTCTGGGCGATAGCTTAATCTCAACAACGAACTTATAACTTACTATCTGCACCTACCATCAGTCAACTAACAAATTTTATCGGAGAGTTTGTATAATAAAATGAAACAAAGAAATATTCCGCGTTGAAAAATAGTAGGAGGGTTCTTCGGAATATATTCATTAAAATAGTTCAAAATTTAACAGGAATTGCTAACAAAATAGTACCAATCGCAATAGATGCATCAAAAGCATTTGCTACAGGAGCTGCATCTGCAGCAGGAACAGCGGTCGACAAAAGGTTGCTGAGAAATTAAAGTCACACCAGCGGTAACTCCAAGTATGACAGATATAAAACAAGTTATTTCTGAAATAGCACCAACGTCAGAAACTGCAAAAGCAATAATAGCAACAACAAAGAAACTGCTATGTCTGACTGGCGTGGAAATTATTAGAAATTTGTTAACGAAAACGAAGAGGGCTCGTAAGCAACTAGATATTGCAGCATTTTAAGATTTGTGTCTAGCAATTACAGATAAAGAATGTCTCTCAAAAATTATCTTGACATTAATGAAAAAATAACCGCAGATAGCTCAGCAACAGAATTTGAGTATGTTGAGTATCTTCACGAAAATTCAAATGAGTCTAATAAAATGGCTTTAACACACGTGACGCTGACGTATTTGTATTGCCGCATAAAACCGTACTTGAACTACTGAAATTTAGTATACAATTAAGAAATCACTATCTCGGTGATTTTGACCGCAAGGTCAATGTATTAAACAAATGCGTCGTGGAATGAATCGTCTTTGGCTCATGGTGTAACGCTCATGGTATAAATAGAATCCCACACGAAGCTTTCAAACAAATCTTTCATCTTAATTTTTTTAAGTTGATACTTGATATTAGCAGAGTATACCTTTGATCGCTCAAGATCTATTGTCAACTTTATGTATTTTTCTTGACTGATTGGATCATGGAAATTACTGAACTTTTCAGATTGTACTTTAGTAAGATCGTCAAGCAGTTTGAAATATTGAATCTCATCATTTCGGATTAGAGAAAATTTTAGCTTGTCAAATCCACCTTTAAAACGTACGCCAGATAATTTATCGGTAAGGGTAACAGTAATTGGTTTATTGTTTACGATTATTTGCTTTACTTATCGTTTTATTTATTTTACTAATCTTCAATAAACGTGGTCACTTCAACAACTTTTTCTGATAATACACGAAAATCATTATTTTTAGGATCCGCCAGAAATTCTCTGTACTTATCATATGCACTAGATGAAATATCCGAATATTCACTAATCTGCTGAATAACATCACGTTTTTGATTAGTATTTGCCGGATCAAAATTTATTGGTATTTATGTGATTTCATTTACTTCATCAGCATATTCATTTTCTGTTGCATTGATATAACCAATTACTTTACTTAGATCATATAAACCAAAATTTTTGAGTACCAGATGCTGTTTAAGAATTGCATAAGCTGTGCCAAATTGTGATAATCCATATGTAACTTTAAGATTTATATCATTGACTGGTAGGTTTTGTTGTTTGGCGATTATCTCTTTTATAGTTTTGTATTTTGGTTCCGTAAGTAGTTTTTCAGCTTCTTTTCGTATCTTTTTATAGCAATCTTTTTATATATAGTAGGATCTCTATAAAGATCGGATATTATAATCCAAGGATTAATGTGTGTGATTTCGTCTAAAGATTGACAAATAAATCTTTTTCTGTATCATAGTATGAATCACCTTCTGATTCTATACTTGATACTGTTTCAAATGCGGTTTCAATTGTTGGAACACCATATTTAAATTGTTTTTTGACTTGTCAATGATTCTGCTAGTATACGATAACCTGACGCTAAACAAATCAGCATCAGAATATCACGATAGTCCATACCCAATTCACGAAATATATGGCGTTTAGTAAATGTATCTCTTAATTTACGATTGAGTAAAACAAATTCCTTCTGCTGCTTTGTCAAGTTCATCATGAATTGTTTTATTCGATCTTGTTCGGGCTTCTTACCGCCTTGCGGTTTTACTTAAATGAGGTTGGTTTTTTTCATTGTAAGAGAATTCTCTTTGTTAAGTTCAAGCAGTGTATTTGATAGCTTTCACGGAATTGTATACATCCCTTTGTTATCTATTAAATACATGTACTCGGGTTCCGTTTTCTGTGTACAGCGATGTCTGAGGGTGATTTATGTGTATTGTACAATATTTTGAAACACTGAATTCGGTTCATCCTATTCCGCACGTGCGAAGTGCTTTCGATGGGAAAAACCGCTATTCATCAAGCGCACAGATGATGTAGGGCTACATCGTCTGTGTATAAATACCTCACCACAGGACGAAAACATGACACTACTGGTAGATCTGATGTTGTCATTTTATATATAACTATTACATTAAATTGTCAACTGTATATATCCGAAACATTTTCAGTGCGAGATAAGGCCTCTCTTACTCTAAAATAACTATATGTATTAGTAGCTGCTGCTCTTGTTATACAGTACTATCCAATTTGTATTGCCAACCAATCCTTCTAACCTCCAGTTATAAATACGTCCTACATTAGCATTTACTCGGCCACGTAGTTGAAATTTCCATACCGCAACAGTATTTAAGCCAAAGTTAAAAGTTTCTCCGTTTGTGGTCCATTCAACTCACGCAAATGCTTAATTTGGATAATTTCTGGATATTAAGTTGAGACACTTGAAATAAAACCCCAACGATTATATGCAGAATATGTCCGACGCTATTTTTAATTCGTGTTATATAATTCTATTTGCGGTAACATTATCAACATACTGCTTATTGGTAATGTCAATGCGTCAACTGGTACATAAGTAGAAGGTGTTTTGTTGGCGCCCATGTTTAACTTACCAGTTAGTGTATCTCCGGATTTCTTAAATTGCAACGCATATGTTGCTGCAATTATATTTGCTGATGCTGCACTTATTCCAGAATCTACATAAAATGTATTTGTAATATCGATTGCAGTAATCGCATTATATGTTGATGTAATTTTATTAGCGCCCATGTTTAACGTGTCAGTCATAATATCACCGGATTTTAGTACAAAGTTGTCTTTGACAAATTT
This sequence comes from Megalonaias nervosa, assembly GCA_016617855.1. Taxonomy (NCBI): domain Eukaryota; kingdom Metazoa; phylum Mollusca; class Bivalvia; order Unionida; family Unionidae; genus Megalonaias; species Megalonaias nervosa. Next base: position 37,120 of record JAECUM010041971.1, read on the forward strand.
TACGTTTGTTAGCCAGTCATTGTTGGTGAATAGAGTATTATCAAGTTGTGTGTTATATATCAACTTGCTTCCCATGTCGGTTGAACCAGTCATAGCACCGCCAGCAAGTTTTAGATACGGTGTTAACGCTCCTTTTAGCTGATCATAAGATACTGCATCACTAACATCAGCAGGTGGAAAATTCGTTGGTAATCCTGTTATCTTACCGCCGTTGGTAAATATAAGTATTCCTTATAATGTATCTCTAGAGTTACTGATTTTTGAGCTTGTTACTGTACTTAGCTCATTCATACTTACTGGTTGACTTGGATTTGAGTTTGGTGGTGGATATGCAGTCTCCAAATTTACTATTTTATTACCTCACATAAATATATTTCCGGTTATCATTCTGCCGGTCAGCGGCAACTTACTTTCGTCGACGGTCTTTAGTTGAGTATAACTAACAGCTTGACTAAAGTTTACGTTTGATTGTGGACAGATAATATCTTAATGTATTATTTTATTATTTGCCATGTTTCTTGTACCGGTCATTGCTCCACCGGTCAGCGATAACTTACTATCATCTACAGATTTTAGTTGAAAATAACTTACAGCTTGTGTGTTATTCACGTTTACTGGAGGATGTGCTGATGTGCTGTTTCTCCATCTAGTACACGCTGACCTAACATGCTCAAGTTGCCAGCCATTGTATCGCCAGATTTCTTGAGATAGTTTGTTAGATCTACTCCATTTACAGTTGTAGCGGTTGTAGCAGATGAATCTCCGATTAACGTTCCGAATTTCGTATAATAGCTCTTTTTTATTCTTATCGTGTCTTAAAATTTTGACAAAATAAAATTTTGCAAATACCTAATATAGAATGAGCATAATCAACTTTGACACCGAGAGATTAATCAAACATCAACATAATCATAACCTACCGGATTGTCATTATCTGATAGTAGGACGAACTGGATCTGGCAAAAATAACTTGCTAATGAATCTATTACTCAACGACATTTTTACTACGACCGGGTATATATTTACACGATAAATCCACAACAAGGTAAATACGAACTGCTTAGCGAATATAATGAAAAACTAAAAACTTAACTTGGAGTTGGTGATGATATTTGTATTATACGGCAGCCTGAGGATCTTATTCCAGTTGATAAACTAGATTCTGACGAACATAAGATTATAGTATTTGATGATATTCCGTTAAGTAACGGTGAAATGAATAAAATTAAATCTTACTTTTCGTTGTCGAGAAACAGAAAATGTAATGCTATTTATTTAGCACAGGGTTTATCTAACGTCAATCGCTTTATGCGACGAAATACAGCTTGTTGCATACTATTTACTGGACGCGACAACATTGACGTTCAAAATATAGCATGAGAGCAATGCGGAGACTTATCAAAAGACAAATTTGCTGAACTTTATCATTCCGCAATTGTTCAGGGAATACACAACGTTTTCTTGTTTGATAAACTAGCTCGATATGGTAATCAAATGTTCTGATGTGGAATGGATAAGTTTTTGGATTAAATTACAAAGCAATCCAAAAATTAATCTAACAGATATCTATAAAAATTGACGCTAAATGAATATAAGTTCTAAAGAAATTTGTTGCAACAAGAGCCGCTTTTAAGAACAAAGTTGAACAAGAACGCCTAGGGCAACAACAAAGAGCAGAAGAAACTTCTAGACTTTTTAGACCAATGAATGAAGCTGCACTTGATAAGCAATCCCATACTTCTACATGATCACCAGCAGATCAAACAAAATGTCAGAGAAAGGATTACGTGATATACTTGAGGAAGAGCAAAAGAACGTTGCTGAGCAAATTGTTGCAACAATAGGAGATCCAGCTGCAGCTGCTAAATATCATGATCTTGATAAAACTCGCGATTGACCAGACAAAAAGTATAATGATTTTTAGAAATTGCCAGGTGATTTTTATCAAACGGGTAATGAAGCTGACGAAAATATCAATAATGCAGAAACGGAAGAAGAAGTTTTAGATTTATATAACAAAATACGTAATGGAATTATTGCTAATATTATATGGGATACTGCTGATAGTTATAGAACTAGAGAAGACCCATACTCATGGACATTTGATCGGCTATTTAATTTTATCGACTTAAAACGTGATAAGAATGTTTGAAAAGAAGTATCGGGTCTAGATATTAAGATATTTAACTCACAAACTGAAATAGTTGATCGACTAATGCTGCTAATCTCATCAAAAGAAGCCCGAAACGTAAGTACATAATTCGACAACGAAAGTTTGAAATTTTAGATAATTTGCGATCAAACGGTTATCTAACATCCGACGAATATTATGTTTTACATGGTGATTTATGATTGGAGTGTAAAGTTTTGTAGAACATATTTTATAAAAAAAAAAAAATGTTATCAACAACTTCACTACTTGACTCATCTCAAACTAGTGCTGACAGCGCAAACGTTTCTAACTGATAATGCAGAAATAGAGCTGGATCCAAATACAAACTATGAAATAGGTTTAGTATCAGCTACTGCTTGGCACGCCATGTCAAACGTAAAACCTAACGTGAATGACCATTTTCCATTTCAATCTGGCGCCTGGATATCAATTAAGATACCACAAAGAGCCTATAATCTAACGATCTAAATAAAGCAATAAAACCTCTAATAACAAATGAAGTGACAAACGATACTGAAAAATTTAAACTTGTTCCAAATTACAATACATTTCGAACAAAGAAAAGACCAAAAATAATATGCTTGTTGATTTTAGTACTACAAATATCATCGGATCGTAGCTACGATTTGCTAAACTACAATACGGTTCTGTTGCTGCTGCATAATTTCGTACAAGGGCGAATTGCCAGTAAATACAACAGAAGTGAGTACAATTTTGTAAATTGTTCGATTGCAAATGGATCTTATACAACACGTGGAAGTTAAAGACAAAAACAATTGAAAGTTTTTCACCCCATGTTCCACCAGGTTCACTAATGCAAATTAATCCACCACAAATAGTATGCTGTCCGATAAACTTAGAGAATCAAATATCCTCCATAACAATGACGTTGACAGATCAGTCTGGGCGATAGCTTAATCTCAACAACGAACTTATAACTTACTATCTGCACCTACCATCAGTCAACTAACAAATTTTATCGGACAGTTTGTATAATAAAATGAAACAAAGAAATATTCAGCGTTGAAAAATAGTAGGAGGGTTCTTCGGAATATATCCATTAAAATAGTTCAAAATTTAACAGGAATTGCTAACAAAATAGTACCAATCGCAATAGATGCATCAAAAGCATTTGCTACAGGAGCTGCATCTGCAGCAGGAACAGCGGTCGACAAAAGGTTGCTGAGAAATTAAAGTCACACCAGCGGTAACTCCAAGTATGACAGATATAAAACAAGTTATTTCTGAAATAGCACCAACGTCAGAAACTGCAAAAGCGATAATAGCAACAACAAAGAAACTGCTATGTCCGACTGGCGAGGAAATTATTAGAAATTTGTTAACGAAAACGAAGAGGGCTCGTAAGCAACTAGATATTGCAGCATTTTAAGATTTGTGTCTAGCAATTACAGATAAAGAATGTCTCTCAAAAATTATCTTGACATTAATGAAGAAATAACCGCAGATAGCTCAGCAACAGAATTTGAGTATGTTGAGTATCTTCACGAAAATTCAAATGAGTCTAATAAAATGGCTTTAACACACGTGACGCTGACGTATTTGTATTGCCGCATAAAACCGTACTTGAACTACTGAAATTTAGTATACAATTAAGAAATCACTATCTCGGTGATTTTGACCGCAAGGTCAATGTATTAAACAAATGCGTCGTGGAATGAATCGTCTTTGGCTCATAGTGTAACGCTCATGGTATAAATAGAATCCCACACGAAGCTTTCAAACAAATCTTTCATCTTAATTTTTTTAAGTTGATACTTGATATTAGCAGAGTATACCTTTGATCGCTCAAGATCTATTATCAACTTTATGTATTTTTCTTGACTGATTGGATCATGGAAATTACTGAACTTTTCAGATTGTACCTTAGTAAGATCGTCAAGCAGTTTGAAATATTGAATCTCATCATTTCGGATTAGAGAAAATTTTAGCTTGTCAAATCCACCTTTAAAACGTACGCCAGATAATTTATCGGTAAGGGTAACAGTAATTGGTTTATTGTTTACGATTATTTGCTTTACTTATCGTTTTATTTATTTTACTAATCTTCAATAAACGTGGTCACTTCAACAACTTTTTCTGATAATACACGAAAATCATTATTTTTAGGATCCGCCAGAAATTCTCTGTACTTATCATATGCACTAGATGAAATATCCGAATATTCACTAATCTGCTGAATAACATCACGTTTTTGATTAGTATTTGCCGGATCAAAATTTATTGGTATTTATGTGATTTCATTTACTTCATCAGCATATTCATTTTCTGTTGCATTGATATAACCAATTACTTTACTTAGATCATATAAACCAAAATTTTTGAGTACCAGATGCTGTTTAAGAATTGCATAAGCTGTGCCAAATTGTGATAATCCATATGTAACTTTAAGATTTATATCATTGACTGGTAGGTTTTGTTGTTTGGCGATTATCTCTTTTATAGTTTTGTATTTTGGTTCCGTAAGTAGTTTTTCAGCTTCTTTTCGTATCTTTTTATAGCAATCTTTTTATATATAGTAGGATCTCTATAAAGATCGGATATTATAATCCAAGGATTAATGTGTGTGATTTCGTCTAAAGATTGACAAATAAATCTTTTTCTGTATCATAGTATGAATCACCTTCTGATTCTATACTTGATACTGTTTCAAATGCGGTTTCAATTGTTGGAACACCATATTTAAATTGTTTTTTGACTTGTCAATGATTCTGCAAGTATACGATAACCTGACGCTAAACATATCAGCATCAGAATATCACGATAGTCCATACCCAATTCACGAAATATATGGCGTTTAGTAAATGTATCTCTTAATTTACGATTGAGTAAAACAAATTCCTTCTGCTGCTTTGTCAAGTTCATCATGAATTATTTTATTCGATCTTGTTCGGGCTTCTTACCGCCTTGCGGTTTTACTTAAATGAGGTTGGTTTTTTTCATTGTAAGAGAATTCTCTTTGTTAAGCTCAAGCAGTGTATTTGATAGCTTTCACGGAATTGTATACATCCCTTTGTTATCTATTAAATACATGTACTCGAGTTCCGTTTTCTGTGTACAGCGATGTCTGAGGGTGATTTATGTGTATTGTACAATATTTTGAAACACTGAATTCGGTTCATCCTATTCCGCACGTGCGAAGTGCTTTCGATGGGAAAAACCGCTATTCATCAAGCGCACAGATGATGTAGGGCTACATCGTCTGTGTATAAATACCTCACCACAGGACGAAAACATGACACTACTGGTAGATCTGATGTTGTCATTTTATATATAACTATTACATTAAATTGTCAACTGTATATATCCGAAACATTTTCAGTGCGAGATAAGGCCTCTCTTACTCTAAAATAACTATATGTATTAGTAGCTGCTGCTCTTGTTATACAGTACTATCCAATTTGTATTGCCAACCAATCCTTCTAACCTCCAGTTATAAATACGTCCTACATTAGCATTTACTCGGCCACGTAGTTGAAATTTCCATACCGCAACAGTATTTAAGCCAAAGTTAAAAGTTTCTCCGTTTGTGGTCCATTCAACTCACGCAAATGCGTAATTTGGATAATTTCTGGATATTAAGTTGAGACACTTGAAATAAAACCCCAACGATTATATGCAGAATATGTCCGACGCTATTTTTAATTCGTGTTATATAATTCTATTTGCGGTAATATTATCAACATACTGCTTATTGGTAATGTCAATGCGTCAACTGGTACATAAGTAGAAGGTGTTTTGTTGGCGCCCATGTTTAACTTACCAGTTAGTGTATCTCCGGATTTCTTAAATTGCAACGCATATGTTGCTGCAATTATATTTGCTGATGCTGCACTTATTCCAGAATCTACATAAAATGTATTTGTAATATCGATTGCAGTAATCGCATTATATGTTGATGTAATTTTATTAGCGCCCATGTTTAACGTGTCAGTCATAATATCACCGGATTTTAGTACAAAGTTGTCTTTGACAAATTTTACGTTTGTTAGCCAGTCATTGTTGGTGAATAGAGTATTATCAAGTTGTGTGTTATATATCAACTTGCTTCCCATGTCGATTGAACCAGTCATAGCACCGCCAGCAAGTTTTAGATACGGTGTTAACGCTCCTTTTAGCTGATCATAAGATACTGCATCACTAACATCAGCAGGTGGAAAATTCGTTGGTAATCCTGTTATCTTACCGCCGTTGGTAAATATAAGTATTCCTTATAATGTATCTCTAGAGTTACTGATTTTTGAGCTTGTTACTGTACTTAGCTCATTCATACTTACTGGTTGACTTGGATTTGAGTTTGGTGGTGGATATGCAGTCTCCAAATTTACTATTTTATTACCTCACATAAATATATTTCCGGTTATCATTCTGCCGGTCAGCGGCAACTTACTTTCGTCGACGGTCTTTAGTTGAGTATAACTAACAGCTTGACTAAAGTTTACGTTTGATTGTGGACAGATAATATCTTAATGTATTATTTTATTATTTGCCATGTTTCTTGTACCGGTCATTGCTCCACCGGTCAGCGATAACTTACTATCATCTACAGATTTTAGTTGAAAATAACTTACAGCTTGTGTGTTATTCACGTTTACTGGAGGATGTGCTGATGTGCTGTTTCTCCATCTAGTACACGCTGACCTAACATGCTCAAGTTGCCAGCCATTGTATCGCCAGATTTCTTGAGATAGTTTGTTAGATCTACTCCATTTACAGTTGTAGCGGTTGTAGCAGATGAATCTCCGATTAACGTTCCGAATTTCGTATAATAGCTCTTTTTTATTCTTATCGTGTCTTAAAATTTTGACAAAATAAAATTTTGCAAATACCTAATATAGAATGAG
>JAECUM010041972.1:0-31876 GCA_016617855.1 Megalonaias nervosa
GCATTAACAGGTTAGTGCTGGGACTGGTTGGCTTTGTGTCGAGATAATGTGACTGGGTGGGACATGATGCTACATGTCTGCAACATGATGCCCCAGGGCTAGAAATCCCTATAAACTGTGACACTGCAGACATCGTAGTGATATGACTGAAAATTTTTTTAAGTTACGTTAAAAGTCCAATTAACCAACACAAAGACTTCCTTGTTGTAGTCTCAGACTTGGGAAAACAGTGACTCTTTGTTGTAGTCTCAAACCTGTGGAAAAGAGGGACTTTGTGGACTTGAACTTGTGAAAATGGACTCATTATTGTAGTATCAAACTTGTGAAAACTGGGACTTCTTGTAGTCTGAAAAGCTGGAGGATGTAAGTATTATTTATACAATGAATTGATTTTCCCTGTTCAATAATTTCTTCATGAGGATATTTCAATTATAATGTAGGAAAAAAAATCTTTTTCTGAAAAGAAAGGTAAAAAAATGACAGTAATAGATTCAAACTGCAAACAGACATTCATTACATGTTTTATGTATGTGTTATGACTCTATGGTTATAAACTAAGTGACAGAAAAGAGTGAAAACCAACAAGTTTTGTAAAATTCAACAACTAATTTCCCAAGAATACAAAATGAAAATTTAATAAAAAAAATTTACCGTATTTTGAATGAAATACCAGATAGTCCTAAGTTCTATCACAAATCCAAATGTATGAAGTTCTTATTGAATTCCAGTGGTATTCCAAATAAATTCTGATATTGAATGTGTTGATGTGCCTGTAGTCTTAAATATGCTACTGTGCCAAAGGCCCGAGTGTGGTGATATGCTAAGTCTTTTTGTTTTTCTTTTCGTATCACAAAAATATAATCCAAAATGTCCTTGTCTGAATTCACTGCAATTCAAAATTAATGTTTTAGTCCAAGAAGATTATAATATTATTGAGCACTTTATTAATCCAGTGAATAATAATTTGAATAAATAAGTCCAAACAAATTAAAAACTGAACACAACAATAAGACTGATTCTACCTCAGTTGTTAAGGCAAGAATTAGAAATTTTTCATGTAAGCAACATTATATAAAAATCTAAAACACAACAGTAGAGCTGGGATGTGTATCAGTCTCCTCTATAAAACATTCAATTTTGTCAGCAAGTTTAGGAATTTCCAAGTAGAAAACATAATGTCCAAGATTCAGATTCAAGTAAACATGTTTATCATTAATAATTATCTGAATAATTAGTCTATATTCATAAAGAAATATTGACTATGTATTATGGTGTTTACAAAATATATGTCACTGGTCAGGTACACCATGACCTTGATTTTGGACAAAGGTCAAATGCAAAATATTGATGTATATAAAATAATCATTAAGAAAAGCAAAAAAAAAAAAACAAAACAAAACAGTACAAGTTAAATATACATATGTAACAAGTGATTACAACATCATCCATAAAATCGATAAAATGAAATATATGAAAGGAATCAAACTAACCTGGATCTTTACATGAGACCATTAAATTCATAATACCCACTTCATGAACCAAATCTATTTATATTGAACAAATAGGATATGACTCGATGCTTTGTCTGGTAATGTTAATTATTACTACCCGATTAAGTACGTTGATCAAGTTATTACCATTTGTAATTTCATAATAAATCCTAACGCTTTTTAGAGATTATTGTTATCTTTTAGATAAGCATTAGTACACTTGAAATATTCATACACCTCCACTCTTCCCCTGCATTTGGACAAGTCCTGTAAAATCTCCAATTGGTTTTTGATACAATTTTCTCTATTGACATAATTTGTTGCAGATTGTTTCACTGTTTGAAATGAAGCAGTTCTAAGGATTGCCTTTTCACGTCCATTTTCCAGCTTGATTACCCCCACACCCTTCAACCCAATTCATAAAGTTATTTGAAAATCCTCACAAAATGTTATGTATATTTCATTTAGATGTTGTGTGCAACTTTGTTCGTAATTGTAAGTTAGATAATGTAAGCAAGTTGTTTACATGGCTAATTTTTGTCCGTGATTGCAGTTTATAAATAGGCTATTTATGAGCTTAGAATATTCTAAAAACAGATAATTCAAGGAATTATTTATTCAAAGTATTCAATGGAATTACTAAGTGCTCTTTGACTTTGGATTAATACACTATTTTGAAAATATTGTGCACTCATTTCAAGACATTGTGAATTGCATCATTATGGTAAGTCGGGACATTCAAGACTATTGGAATTCATTCGGAACATTCTATATTTTTGGATTTGTGAAAGGACATTTAGGATTTTTGGGCATTTATTTCACAATACTGTTAGTGTCTCTTGCATTTTCACTACGTATGGTAGAAAAATAAACTGCTTGTTGATTTTACTTAAATTGTTTCCATTCTGTTACATATTTTAAGACTAGATCCATAATGATGGTAAGATCTAGAGACATAACAATATTCAATAAGATATTTGCACATCTTATTCCAAGCTCGAAAGCCTTAATAAATGCTTCCTTATAAGGTCAATATCAGACAATATTCTGCCCATTTTACCTGGACGATGGGCAATCTGGCAGTTTCTCCTATAATCGATCACCAAAACTGACCAATTTTAACAAGGCACATTGAAGCGAAATCAACTTATAAATTACAAATCTTTATTCTATCAGAAGGACTGATTTGCGTTCTGTTTATGTATGTATTTTTTTTTTTAACAGTATCTTACGATTCAGTGAATTTATTTCTGCTTCCAAACAACATATAAGCTCAACGGTAAATCTGCCAGCATACCACAAATATGGCTGCTGATGACGTCATTCGGGAACTATCTACTGCATGGCTTTAATAAGTGTGATGGATAAAGGGGTTACATCACTTTACACGCCATTCCCCATGATCTACTGAAAAGGCAACAAATAAATCAAATCAAATTTTGTTTTTAAGGATTACATGTCCACTTCAAAGACTTTATTGGATTTTCTCATATATGTTCCGTTCAGTATATTTTTAAAGATTGGCAACCGTATACGCCATGTATAAAGTCCAGCTGCATAGATGAGATAATAAATAAATGAAGAATAGCGGGTAACAATAAATAAATATAAGAATGTTATTTCGCCTATTTCCTCTATGAATAGTAAATATTCTGATTAACATTCAGTCCCCTGTCTTAATTCTTGCAGAAGAAAGTTTGAAATTTGTCAGGGACCACTGCATGTACATGAGAACATGAGATAATGGTGCGAAGCAATGCAATATTATGTACTCCACCTGCTACAGCCAGGTCATGGTGTGCACCACACCACCACACACAACACCACCACATCAAGAGCATCTATATGCTTTACAGCGAAACTCAGTAAACACCTGTGAATCATCGATAATTGCTATGTTTGTGGAGGTTTATTGAATTTTTCATGTGCAGTTTTACTATTTAAATTTGTTGGACAAAGGCAGGCATACGGAAATCGGATTTTTTAAATGATTTTGGGGATCTCTATATATTCAGAGGCTGCTATGCTTTCCAAAGTACTCTGCTCCCACTTGTACCTCCACACACAATTATCACAGCGACTTTTTCGACCAATTGAATGAACGATTAATTGAATCTAGCAGGACAGCAGTGTTTTTGGCGATATTTCACCTTCATTTCAAAGAAATAATAATAATGTTTAATCGAGTGCATACTTTTCATCTATCTATTATTAAATATCTTATCTTGTTGGGTAGAAGTTACTTTCAGCGCAAAGGACGCGTCAAGAATTGATTTTCTCCTTTATACCATGCACGCTATTTTGAATGACTAACAGAATTAAAAGGTGATCACAAATGTCATTATCGCTTTTGCTTTACTATTCTGAAGAACAATTAATTTTGATTACCACCAGAATTTCTATTTTAGTTTATGTCTTCATCGTAAATCAAGATCTGAAATGGAAGCTAACATCTGTGTTTAATTCTGTTTCCACTGTGCAATAAATCGACTACAGAACCTTAATTTGAATCTAAAAGTGTTACTCCATGTAAAAGTTATGAAGTTAAATTTGATGACTGGCTATAGTGATTTTTCTGAAATTAATCGATGCAACATCTCTTATATTGATTTAAACTTATGCTCGAAATTGACTCTTCGGTTTACTACTACTGAACAATCCTCTCATGCGTCTAATCCCGCATGTGACGTAGTCTTTAGGCCCAACTACCAAACCACGTCCGCCCAGAAATCAAATTTCATTCCACCTTTTGGCGTACGAATTCATCTTCACCCAGAAGCAACAAAATCCAATCTTTCAAGCACTCCTCAAATCTCTACTTTGACGCTGATATTTTGAAAAATATATGAGAATGTAAAGACTATCTTTCTTCTTAATCTGTTTAGACGATATAAGAAAATAGATTTCCGACGAAAACTTTGTGCTAGACATCATTTCATTAACTACCAATGAAGTACAAGAAGCACTAAACACTCTCGATGTGTACAAAGCCTCGGACCTGAATTGGTCAGCACTACGATCTTGAAAGAGTCGGTTGACCAGATAACTAATTTCAGACAAATATATTTTTGTTTTTCATTAAACATGCAATTTGCTTTTAAATAGGATGACGCAAGCGTAACGCCAGTTCATAACAAAAACGATAAGGGTGACATAAATACTTATCGACTCGTATCTCTGTGAAGTTGTAATGCTAAATATTTTGTACATAAAAATATTTTTTTTTTTTTATTGTTTTCTGTATTGCCTATGAAGTTATCGCCCCTTTCTAATTAGGTTCCCTGCCCGGCGATTCCACATGGGATCTGATATTTCATGCAGTACTTTCCGTGCTGATCTGAGTGAAGGTAAAGAAGTGAGTGGTGTTTTCTACAGTGGCTTTCTTTTCCTGTGTTCTGGGCAGTGGGATACCATTAACTGGTAGTCCACGAATAGGCGTTACCCGTTGGAATATGAATAAATAACGTCAGACGCTATCGTCTGCTGTATCCACTGGAATAGATCTATATCACAATGAAAGGTATAGTTTTTTTTTTTTTTTAAATCGAATCATTTGTGAATTATGAAGGGTAAACATGTATAAATTAATCCTTGCTCGTATTTACCATGCCATCCTATATAAGAACAATGAAACAAAATCTTAAATAGCGGATACAAAATAATGAATCAGCGTGAGGAAAATTCAGGAAAGACAAAGAGTGAATGCACATTTTAAATCGATACAGAGAATAAAATTAAATGTAAGACGTTTAAAATTGATTGCATTTATTGTGTCATTCTGTAAATGAAAAACTTAAGAAAACATTGAATTGCGAAATGACACACAATCACGAACAAAAAGTAAAAATACAATAAACTTCTTACAAATTGCACCACGACTTAAATCCGGAAATACGCCCAAGTATTTTCGTCCGTATATTCCGTTTGACATTTCCTGGTAATAATTTACTGGTATAAATTGCGCAATACTCATTATATCACTGCATGAATATGTCCTCGAAAAGAAAGCAATATAATGTTTCCAGGCAAAGTTAGGAATCACAGTTACAAACTTTTGTACCTTCAAAGTAAATTTTCCTTAGGCAGATGAAATAACAGCCAATCTCAACGCCACAGCACATACACAGATGGGTGACCAGGATGGCCGAGTGGTCTAAAGCGCTCGTCTTTACTGATCAATGTAATGTCACCTCTGTCCATGTGGGTCCGAGTCTCGGTCTCTGCCAAAGTGGGTATGCGAGAAAGCTTGCCAATATCTTCCAGCGGGTTGGTGGTTTTCACCGGGGTTTTTCCGGGTTCTTCCTCCCACCAGTTATACTGGCAGCCAATTATTCCCTTTTATAGCCCCAGCGACCCTTTCATGGCCACCCAGATCTCTAGAAAAGAGTGATACTAATCATTTGCCAAAACTTTCTATTTTATGTTTTGTGTATGTCTCTCTGTCTTTCCACACAAAAAAATGAAACCTATAATTCCTTATGTTTGATAATATGTGTAAAAGGTAGAGAAGTGTGTCTATAAACACTTCCTACCCTTATGCCTGATAGTATCTTTGTTTATATATAAATATAGGGTGAGAGTATGAACAAGCCTACCCCTTTCGCTGGACAGTAGGAGTGTATGCTTGGATTATATTATAAAGTGGGTGCTTGATAGTGTACGTCATGTATTTAGATTGTATTCGAGAAGCTGGTGTTGGATAGAAGGGTGTGTATTTGAATTTTAATAAACATGCTGGTCCTGGATTGTACATTGGATCGCATATATGATGTATCTGGAGTGTAGACAAACATTTTAACATTACCATTGCCGTTGGTCCCCATAAAATTACAACACTTTATCCATATGAACGTTCGATTTTTTGACTCTTTGAAACTTTTGACCCTATAAACACTTTTTTCGACCATTTAATACAATCCCCAATAAATCTAAGAACAATTTTAACATCTGATTTCTTGTATGAACCCCATATTACTGCCACATTTTAAGATACGGCGTATTGTTACGAGACTTATGACCCCCAAGAGGCACATACAACTACTGCATTTCCATTACGCTTTTAACAAACGATCCAAATTATATCCTTCGATGTAATTTAGTACCTTAAATGTAGAGCGCTCATTGAGGATGAATTCACCTCAACTCGGATTACATCACTAATCTTTTTCTAAAGCTCTGAAAGTTGCTTGGGATTTGCATTCATCATATTGGTTTAGCATTGCAAAATCTGTTGAAATGAGAAGGAGACGCTAATTTAAAATAATTATTGATGATACAATCGTTTCCAACTAGATCCCACTAGAGTGGCACTTGGGCAATGAAACTGTCATTTCATATTAGAGAGAACAATCATTCCATATGAAGATGTAGTGGATGAAGAAATAGTGAAAATGCCTAATTCTAGAGATTTGGTAATAACACCAAGAAAAGCAAGTAGGGGTGTAATTATAACAATGCAATACATGCCCTCACGAACTCCATATATTCCATTTTCGTCACTTTTAACATCTGATCAAACTCAAATATAAACGCACAACCCAAACCACTCAATACAAACCCCCTGACACCAACAACATGCTAGACACTGAGATCTGAATTCTCAGCAAGCTTCATAAACCTTCTTATCAATCCTTTGTATAATTCTTGGTGAGAAACAAAAATAGAGGCAAATGAAACAGAAGAAAAAGAGGAGGTGAAGATAGAAAGAAGGAGAATAAAGAACCTGAAAAAGAAAATGTACTGGGAAAAGTAGCGAGCAAGAAAATTTGTGACAGAGAAACAGAAGAAAAAAAATCACAGCAACAAAATAGATCCTAAAGGGCGTGAAAATAAACTATAATCAAAGAAGAATGTAAAATCAAGTAAGGTGAAGGAGAGAGTCCAGACCTTAAAAAGGAAAGGATCCTTAGCCCAAAACTCACTATCACAGACTGGGAAAAAGAGCCTGCAAGGAGAAATTAATGGCAATATACAGGAGAGAGATATAACAATGAGGAACCAAAACAAAGCCCAAAAGCACAAAAAACTACAATGAAGATAAAACCAGACACAAAAGGCAACGCACAACCCGAAAACAAAAATGACACCGGCAAAACAAATATGTGAGAATATGAAAAACTCTGAGATCAATAGAAATATGGAAAAATAAGTTAAGATGCTCATAAGGAAATAAACCTCGCTTGATAAAAAATAAACAAAAATGGACACAGGGTAAAATATTCTTTCTTATAATGCAAATGAAGTTACAAATAAGATAGATAAGGTAATAAAAAATGTTAAAAGATACACCAGTTTTCGTATGCACCTATCCGGGGCACAGTTGGAATTAACTTTACGCTCTAGAATTAGATCAAGCAACGCTTGGGGACACAACTGAAAATCATATGCAAAAATGTCCTTGGGTTAAAACATGAGAGAATAATGGGAAATTGTATGTTATTTTTTTTATAAATACGCCTTTTCCCATGTTGAAAATTTTGTGGCACAAGGGAAATTTAACATGGAAATGTCACTTGGGGGCACAACGAGAAAGGTGATGTTAGATCATTTATTGACAACCCAATACTTAAAGTAGAACTGAACATCCGAACGGCCACAGCTTTAGGCAAAGAAGAAAAATATCTGGAAGATTAGATTAAATTAACCAACACTAAAGCTTGTATTAAACTTCTGAACTGTCACAAACTTTAGCGGGAACTGACAAACATCGGAAATAATGCAAAAATGTTGGCCTATTCTAAAATTAAAAGTTTAGAATTTGAACAAATTGTGAACGATTCGGAAAAAAATAAATTGAAACTTTCGCGTTGTTCTGAGCCACCAAAACCTCACATCTGCTAACTAACGAAACTTCAACGATGGCGCGTTCGTGAATGAATGCATCCCTCTTACAAAAAAGTCAAAGATCAAAAGAGAAAATGGGAAAGAGCATACCAAAAATAAATTGTTTGTTTCTATAAAGCGAGCCAATAGAATCGTTTTCTAAATGAACATTTCTTTTTATAAAAACCGCTAATGGAAATATCAGCTTTGAAGATGGAGGATTGAGGCACAACACATCCCCTTAACTTACAAATACAAAAATCAAACATGAACAGCTGTATAAGTCTGACAATGTCGTGAAGTCAGACAAGACTTTCAATGATGAAGTTTAATTTGGTCAGAGAAACACACCATGTTTTGTGCAAAAGAAAATAGATATCCATGATCACCTTTCTATTTTATCATCGTTTCTATAGACCTCACGGTGAAAACAAGTCATTAAATGCTATAAAGCAAATCTAAGACTGCGTTAATGAAGAATCTACGCACAATGGAATCTGATAATTTAAATTCACATTGTTGAACTGAGTAGATGCAGCATTTTTTCTGATAAAGGCAATGATGTTGTTTTCCAGAGGAGGTAATCAATAAGAATAGAAATATTCCACGCTGAATAGCAAGTAAACTAGGAGAAAATCTTCGTCGGTAAAAATAAAAACATTTATAGACGATGAGCAATTTTTTATATCCGATGAAAACATAATTTTCTCTAGTGCTTTGCTAAACTGATCGTTAAAAATAGCTGAAATAGTTTCGACGGGATGTTAAGCATTAAAATAAAATCCTGCAGAAATTCGTATTGAACAGATATTCAACTGGGGATTAGCTGGTGTTGATGTTTTGGATTAGTGATAACCAGGATCATTTTTTGTCCTAATGTTCTTGAATATGTTCTTTGAGTATTTCAACGAGGAAAGTAGTCTGATCATACATTTTGACTTGAGTGCGATTAATGATTTGTACCAAAACTACTTCCGATGAGCTTCATGGTCCACTTGTATGACGATGGGTAATTTGGCTGTGAAACAGCATAAGGTATCGGGAAACACATCCATAGATCTGTCACAAATTAAGGTTAAATAAAATTAATTATTCACAGTTCGATGGTTCTGTTGTTCGAACAGTCACTTGGTGTCAAAGGAGAACGCTTTTCTAAATGTTCCAGAAAAGGGATGCTACATTGATTAAAATAGCTGTTGTGTTGACTGGCGTTGGCCAAACTGTCATTGCTTTTGTTGTTACTGTCGGTATATGTGATAAAAGGACTGGGAAGAAGATAATCAATACAAATGCCGAGTACAATAGTCCCCATTTTTTTTTTTTATCTCCTTAGCGAAAACTTTAATATCCAATGGCTGCTTTGATGACACAGTGCAAGAGAAAAATTTGGAAGAAAACGACGATTTGATTTTTAGGGACACGTTCTCCACACCAAATCTCGAGAAGTAGCTGTTCTTTCTGTCTTTGTAGTTCTTGGATAGATGAACTCTGAGAAGAAGATGTAGCTGATTTAACGGTATGGTAGTCACTTCTACTTCTTTTTATAGTCCGTGCCTTGTGAATCAGCAATGCAAGAATAGAAACTAAGTGGATATCCTTTCCAATGAACATTCATGTCTTAAAGCCAATGTTTACCCATATTACGTGTTTTTCGATAGAGAATCCTTTTGACATCTTACAGGTCGTCTTCTTTCTTAGCCACACGTTGTAACATAGCCATGTAAAAGTTAATTTTAATACTTATCTGTTCATATTTGCTAATTATTATGGGTTTTACCAATGCAAACCAAATCTCCTGTGTCTAAAGATTTTCTTCTCGAATGATGCCTCAGACGTTCTAAATAATCACATTGCTTATAGGCCATATACTATCACACAAGAGAAGTAATTATAATGGAGGGATTTGGATTTTGTTTCATTTGGCAGTCATTGCAGTAGTATCTCTTTTCCAAGAGATCTTAGCAGTTCTGGAAAGGATCGTGGATTTCTATTGTTACGTCCTTGGGTCTTAACTATGTAACAAGTCCAGGTAAAACCCAACAAGATTTCAGTTTGCCAAAACATAAATTTATTTCCCTAAAGTATAGAGTCAACCCAAGAGATAGAATCAAAATTAACTTACTGTATGGTATGATTTCCTATATTTCCTAAATGCACTATCAAACGTTCCTAAGGTATTCGGAATGAAGGTTTTAATGCGCTAAATGTGTAACATCACTGAAGAAATAATATTCTATTATCCAAATGTTTCACTTCAAGGTAAACTCAATGAATGCTGGATGTCACAAAAGTCCTTGAATATTTCTCGTAATCCAACGAAATTAAATAAATATTCAAGTCCTTTGTGAAGGATGCCCCCACTTTGAAGATTGGTTGTAGGAATTGGGGTGGGATGCTCCCAATATATTTATTAAATTATTGTAGAAGTCCCACCTAGGCTCGATTTTGGTTAGAAGTTGAATTAGTGAAAGTTAGATGTACAGCTCCGAGACCCCAGTCAGCAATGCCGAGAGTTAAATGATTAAATATACAAAAAAGGGTGAAATTCAATGAATAACAACTTAATAACAATTCAATAATCAAATGATTCAAATTTCTCAAGTACATTCCTTCCGCTCGACCCTTTAATAGCCTATTGCATTACTTGATTGATAGTGTGAGATTTCCACCTGTCCTGGTATTCTACTCGTCTGTATATTTTTCTCTCCTATTTCCTAATTCCTTCTCCTCCTCCTCCTCGACTTCTCTATACTCCTTCTCCTCCTCCTTGACTTCTCTATACTCCTCCTCCTCCTCCTCTATTTTCTTCTCCAGGCTACTTGCCGACTCCGACTGCTCTGCCAGTCTCACTTCCGTCTCCTCTCATAGAGACTCGGAACTCAACTGAACCGAAAGTTCTGTCCCCCATAAATAGCTTCCTGTGAAAACACAAGGACGGTACAATATTTTTCCTTAGCCCTCTCATCTCACACTACACACAGCCTATCACCAGATAACGGCTATTAAATTTCTTCGGTCACGCATTCATTCACATCGAAATACTCGTACGTTCTTGTATGGTAAAACACGACATAATACAAGCACGGTATCAAGTACTCTTATACATACAACAATAAATTGTTTCACATTAATACATACTCCTAATACCGTTATACTAAACAATATCACAATAATCAGACGCATTTCTTTACATTACAACTCATACAAAGTATACAAAGATTCTAATACCCATGCTCTGATATATTCACACAATTATTGTAACTAATCTTACATACTTCAATCATTTTCCCAAACTCACAATTCAAGCATGCGTAAACTCTAACATAACGCATTACTAAATGTACTGGTTACTAAGAAGTAACCTAATAGTGAATTGCAAAATTAATTCTGACCACAAGCTAACAATCTGCACAATTCTCTACGCAAAACTCAAGCCCATTTCTCAAATACGCATGTAAATGAAACACTGCAAAGGTAATTCTACACTCTAAACAATCCCAGTTATTAAGTATACAGACTACAAAGAATTACAAAAATGATGCCATAATATTCTGCAAAAATCGAGCAACAACTTACTGACTTTTCAAAACTTTTCTTCTCTTAGAATCTGTTTCTAAGTTTTACCGCCAAATTACGAGTGGCTCCCGAAGTAACCCTATTTGCACAGCGATCTGTCTAGGCATCTACTAACTTTTTTGCTTGCGAGTTTGAAGTTATAATTCGGATCTAAGTTGTAATCACACCCTCTATCTTAATTCCGATTGGATGTCGCTGTGAACTGATCCAATCAAACTTAGCGGACAATTTCCTCTCGCTGTCTGTCCACGTGGGGACGGATGAGTAACACGCCCCGCTCACCCTGCGGGCTTCCTTTGATCTCTGAACAAATATTTAACACCTAGGCCTAAATGCTACAAGCCTTTGTCTAGCTGGCCGAACTATATCCTTGCTGGCGTCACTGTAACCTTGCATAAGGGATTAACACTAGCCTGCGGCAATGTTTAGACATCAAACGCTGTAATAATACCCTAGTTTATACACTTCTTGATAGCCGGATTGAGCAAACGTGATAAACCTGAATAATTCACAATGATCGATCAAGGTCGTGTCTGTTTAGAATAAGCAATTTCAACGAAACAATTCCTCTCCGACACTTACAATGCTGAAATATAACCGAAGAATGAAACGCTACGTATTTGATTCCTTTATATTTCCACTACATACGCATGAAATCAACCATTCAGAATCACTAGAAAAAATTCCGGGTATTTAAACTATTCTGTATCTTTAACAGAATCCATTTGGCTATCTTTTATTATTCAGCCAAAGGGCATGTTATCATATGGTTACATGATGATAACAATTATTCAACTCCATTCAACTATTATGTAGCCTACTTTGACCGAATTAGTTGTTCACGTGAACTTGGAAATAACCGTGATTAATGAATGGATAAAGTACATAAATATACTCATCAGATAGTACAGACAAGCCACAGAGTTAATGTATTAAAATTGTCATTAATTCAAATAACTTAAAGCAAAATATTATATAATACAATAATATATGACATAGATACCAGTAACACTACGTCCTCAAACAAATATACACTTAAACTTATACCCAAATTACGTCTGTAAGTATTGTTTGTGTAAGCACGATTACCATTCGCATTTCAAAGATAGAAAATTATTTTCTTAAAAAGCACAATCACTTCCTGTCTGTCTATTCTGTTTAATGTCCTTTGAAGAGTATGCTCTTTGTTTTATCGTTTTTAATATCAAACAAAAGATTATGCTTTCTCTCTGTCAATCTTTCGTTTGAGACCACACACACGTCGATCCGAACTTAAAATTTAAAATAAAATTAAATATAAAAACGAAAATTAGGAAATTAACATAGAAAGAAACAAAATTGGAAATAAATTTTAACATGAAAATATAATAAATGAAAATATAAAATAAATTTAAAAAAACATGAAAACAAAAAAAAATTGAAACGAAAATTGACAATCCAAATTTTAAACTATTAATTCAGAAAACAAATTTCAAAACAAAAATGAAAACTGGAACAAAATATTGCAAATGAAAAACTGAAAATGGAAATTCAAAATGAAACATTAAAGCTGAACTTGAAAACAATAATATGAAACTTGAAAAACAAATATCTGAAAATGAAGAGTTGAAAAGATAAAACTGGAATTGAAAATTAAAACTGATAAATTTAAATTGAAACTTAACAAGCGAACATTGAATTGAAAAAATTATGAAAATTTAAACATCAATATTTTGTTTGACGTTCGGTTTCTCAATTTTTAATAGGAGTGTTCTATCCCCAACCTTCATCCATGAAATCCAAATCAACCCAATGGTTGTATCTATCTCTTAACAATAATGTAAAAAGAATTTTAAAAAATAAAAATAAAAAGAACTTGTAACTGTTTGATCCAATTATGTCAGTCCTGACGACTAAACAAATGGGTAAATAAAATATATAAACAACAAAATGAAAGAAGAACGAAATATTTCGTTCTGGAACTATTGACATTCGTCTCTTCTCCTGGATAATATTAGTAATTACACATCATTGATAAATCACCAGAGAGCGTCTAACAATGCACACCACCGCACCCACTCCGTGTACACACCAGTACAAACTGTTACAGGTATTATTTGAGATCCAAACATGTATCAACTTTAGTATGCACAACGTTTCTTGAATTCAGTCATGATGATAACAATAAGGTTTAAAGACACGGTTTTGGAACTAAATTATATTTAACAATATTATGTCTTTTTCTCTGTGAACTTTATCAATGTTTAATTTTCTTATATTAGCGTTTGTTGGCTTCGAGTAATACCGACTATTCGAGTGATTTGTGTTTCAGATTTGTCTGTTTTTTTTTAAGTTTTGCTATATATAATGAGAAATGTGTTTACAATATATGGAATTTAGTAAATATCGACATCAGCAAAAGACTGAGGAACTTAAACCGGTACCATACTAGTTTGATTTTCGTTTGCAGGCATCATCAAATATTAAAACATTTACTGCATCCAGCATCTCGGTCGTTACTATTGACAAAATAGATGTCTATTTCAATAAATTTTGCAATCTACTTTTATTGCATCAGATAGCTTTTTCAACGTAAATGTATTTCTCATTATAATGACGTAGTAATCCTGGCGTAGGTGTAGAAGTTAACATGACATCGCCTTGTGACTAATTAATTAATTTCTGGGATATAATTCTTCTAATTTCCTTTTCTAACAAAATGAATTACACATCACGCTTACTTTTAAATATTTTGACGACAGCCATTTGCTTGTATTCCAGCAACTGAGTTTTGTTTTCACGTAATGAGTTAGAAATGAGATAATGTAAAGAACTGTTTGTACCGACCAGATACGATCAGACTAGAGATCAGGCGTTATTAATATACCATAATGGTTTTGATAAGGGACAAATTGTGTTTCCAAAACAAATCGCTGCATGGGTCGAGACATATTTCTAAAGAAGCAATTGATAATCCCTCATGAGACCCGGCTTAACAGGACTGTGGTACATTCAGTGTCAAGCAAAACCATAACATCTAATTTGTTAGCGGTACATTTTGCTGTCTTTTTACCATCGCCTCGGAGAAAAACCAAATCCCAACCGACTGTATCATATCTTCGTCGATCTCCGCTTGGAGCACTAGACTCGTAACCCTCTCCACGTTACCTTGTCCCTCACGGGACAAACCGTCTTCACCATTTGCTTTGGCGCACGCTCTACCTTCGATTGTAACCGTTATATTGTTAACCAACCATTTTCATATCATACAGCCAGACTAAATCTAATCCCATTCCTTACGTTCACAACACTGTTACCACAAATACATCTTGTACCTTGTTTCGGGCTACTTATCTCCTTCTTGATGGCGGCTTCTAGTTCTCCGTATTAGACAGCGAACCATGTTCACTGTACTTAGTAGCCACGTTTAGAATTAACACTCACCCAACTATCCCCTCCTTGGGGCCTCTGCGAAATAACCTGCCTGTGCAGCCCTACAAGCTACATACCGGTACATCTAAAACCTCTTAGATTTCCTGTGTTGGATTCAAGTTCTAACTTTTTCTAAGTCTCTTTATATATCGTTTTTGCTTCTCATCCATTTTACTTCGAATGTTTTTATATTTACTCGTTATTCCAATTCATTTCTGTTACTGCTTCTGATTTCAACTATTTCTCTAACTCTATCTCCTTTCCTTCCATTCCTTTCTTTCTATTTCTGCCTGTCGTTCGAACAATGAGCTTTCCTTTCTAAGCTCCCACCATTCCAATTTTTCCTTTGAGGTATGTCTCTACAATTCACAGTACTGAATTTCGTGTTCCATATCCATTAACCACTGTTTACTCTCCAGGTCTTGCTCCTCCTGAATAAATTTTCTAAAGGACCTCTCCAAGTAAACAAAATGTTTTCTCCATCTCTAGGAAATGTTTTACTGATATCAGGATTATAAACAATTATAGATTAAACAAATTCATGGACACTCAACCCGATAACACAAAACATTCAGGACATTTAAACACTATATTTCAAGCCAGACGGATTTGCAGTGATATGATATTACTTCTGTGAATGCAGCAGCTTATTCTGCATTATCAACAACTTTCCTCCAACTAGCAGTGTTGCATTTATTTGAAAGCCCATTGATTATGTAACAGGACTTGAGGTAAGACTGTAATTAATTGGGTATTTTACTCCCTGTCTTGGCAATAACATATCATGTCTTTGTGGCTATATGGGATATCAAAGGTGCATGCATAACATTGCTTATGACTTGTTCAGCGTATAGTATAAGTATTGAAAAGACAGCATATAGTTCAGATGCCTTCAACACATTTTTACGACACACACACAATGAGCGTCTGCTTAATTAATCTGGTACAGCCTTGAGTTTATCTGTTTCAATTTCAGCTTCTCTGACACCAATCAAGAGGGAATAATTTATAACATCCCATGGCACACACAGTATCAGCTGACATCAGCATAGACTATGAATGAGTTCATGGCACAATGGAGGTACTAGTTTAAAATATAAAAGAACTTTGATCCGATGAAAAAATTTATTCAGTTTGGAACCGTCATTCTTTCGTTTCGCATGGCAACCAAAATGGCCAATGTTGAGATCATATCATTTTAGATGAACCATATCTGACTGTAGATCTCAGGCATTGCCTTCTGTTTATTTGTGTGCATCTAAAGCCTGCATGCCAGATGAAAAGACAATCCAGTAGCAGACAAGATATTTTCATAGATCAT
Source organism: Megalonaias nervosa (assembly GCA_016617855.1). Classification (NCBI taxonomy): domain Eukaryota; kingdom Metazoa; phylum Mollusca; class Bivalvia; order Unionida; family Unionidae; genus Megalonaias; species Megalonaias nervosa. The sequence goes on from JAECUM010041972.1 coordinate 16,621, forward strand.
AGCAAGGTCAAAAATGCAGCCATTTCACTTCCATCACTTGAAAAGTTAGAGGAATGACCTTTATAAAGATATGTTGTGGCAATTTTGTGTTTAATTTTGCATTAAATTGCACAACATGATTGTATCTAAAATTCCCAGTTTTCTTCTGAGTGAGACAATAACACAATTCTTAATTACATACTTTTGATAGAGTCCTATGTTCATTGAGCTTTTTAAATTCCACGATTTATAATGATGAAGGAAGATTGTTGCTACGGACACACCAATGTGCTCCATTGATTTGCAGGAATGAAGCTGACGATCTTAAAGTACTGACGTCACGATTGATTTCATGTCAAAGAATGGTATAATCTTCCTGTTTCTGTGATTCAATGAACTGAAACCGCAACATAATTTCCATATTCAACCGGTCATTTTAAGGCTGATGTAAGTATAGGTCTGATAGGAAAACGTCGCTAAGGGATTGTCAGTGCCATACATTTTGTCCCATCAAAAAACTTTGTTCCTGAAAGGAATCTTTATATTGGATGACAACTGTGATAATTTAATTCAAGGTAATTTACTTCGAAGATGTCAGAGTCATACAAATCATATTATGTTAGCATAGACTTAGTGTACGTGTAACGAATATGGTTTCGAAGATCATATATAACAAAGCAAATAAAATATAGACTGCCAATATATGTAATATTTCAGTTAAAGCTACCTTAACATTCCCTAATTTTATTACATTTCTAGTCAACTTCCTTTTTTATAGTAATCAAAAGTGTGTCTGATTAGGCTAAAATGATATTTACTTTGTTGGTCATATTTAGATGTGCTGTTTCCAGGAGAGATTAAGTGTTTATTCAAAACCAGTATATGGGTTCCTGGTAACAATGGTGTCAATACTTGGTCTCTAATTGTATATACGGAGTGCTGTGGTTGTTTCAGTCATGTGGTACGCAGTGTGAAGAACATGTTACTAATGAATCTCATGAGCCTTTGGTCCGATCAGTCACTTAAAGTATTAACATTATTTTTAAGTTCAATTGAATCATAGTAGTGGTTATAATCATTTACACAATGCAATCATATGCGAATATACGGGTCCTGGAGGCAACCTTTAAGTAAAATTTAGAGCTCTTTTCTCACTTTCAGGGGGATGGAACGTACCAATGGTTTTATGTTATAGAAGCTGTTCAAATGTGTGTCAAACAGAGCTGCCTGAAAGAAGAATCGTAATGCACAATTTATCTATTTTATTTTAAAAAATGTCCATTTGTACAACCATCATGCATATATATATATATATATATATATATATATATATATATATATATATATATATATATATATATATATATATATATATATATATATATATAGGTTGGTTATATATATATAATAATAATAATAATAATAATAATAATGAGGACTTTGTATAGCGCCTAATCTTTAGAAGCTCTAAGTGCTTTACAACATTTGACAACACTTAAAAAAACCATATATAATGATATGATTACAAAAATCAAAACAAACACCACGAAAGTAGAACAGACAATATGCTGTAAATATTTAAGGCAAGGATACATTATTAGGTCTTTAAGTCTGTTCTTGCAGTTGAAATAGGTGAGTTTTAAGAGCGCTCTTGAATGAGATCACTGTGTCTTTGTGTCTAAGTACAGTGGGCAATTCGTTCCACGTTGCTGGGCCCTGGTATGCAAAAGAGCGTTGTCCATATGATTTCATCTTCATAGTGGGAATAATGAGAATACGAGTGTCAGAAGAGGACCGTAAGCATCTTGCAGGTGTGTACACATGGGGGAGGTCAGATAGGAATGTTGGACTGGAGCCAGTCAGTGAAACGTAGCACAGAGAACAAATTTTGTGTTTAATTCTGGATCGTATGGATAGCCAGTGTAGGGTACAGAGCAGGGGAGAGGCGTGCTCTGATCGTGGTACTCTAAGGATGATCCGAGAAGCTGTATTTTGAACTTTTTGAAGTTTCTGGAGTAGATATTGAGACGAACCAGACAGAACTGAGTTACAATAGTCCAGTCTTGAAAGTACTAAGGAACACACAAGTGTTTTAGTGGCATCAACTGAAAGATACTTGTGAATGGAGCTGATTTGTCTCAGCTCAAGATATGCAGCCTTGCATATGTTCATGACATGTTGATGCAATGAGAGAGTACTGTCAAGAGTGACACCGAGGTTTCGTACTGACTGTATGAATTTAATGTTGGTGTTGCGATGTTTATTGTCTGAGGTAAAGGATGTGAATGAGAAAGTCTTTGTGTTGTAATCAGGATGGCTTCAGTTTTATCATCATTCATCTGCAGCTTGTTACATGTCATCCATGATTTCACATCGGAAATGCACTTCTCTACGCCTTGGATGGTAGCTTCAACTTCAGCTGGATAGCTAGATTTGTATACCTGGGTGTAATCAGCATACAATTGGTGAGACACTGGATGATGATCTATGACACTTGAGAGTGGCTGAGTGTATAGAATGAAGAGAACAGGTCCAAGAACACCACAGCATAGCTCAACTGGGCTGGAGTGTTTTCCATTTGCGGACACAATTTGTGTCCTGTTGACCAAGTAGGACTTGAACCATAGTAAGGCCGTATCATGAATGAGTGTTGGTTTCTTCAACAGAGGCTTTACAATGGCAGTTTTGTAAAATGATTGTAATTCCCCAGATGAGAGAGAGGTATTAATAACATCAGTTAGTGAAGGCAATATTGGATCCAAGCACTCTAGCAGCAGTGACGTCGGAATCGGATCCAGTTCACATGACTTTGGTGCACTCTTCATCATGATTGTACGTACTAAATCTATAGAGACAGGTTCAAATGCTGCTAACGGTTGCCGCTGAAATTCTGTATCGCAACTGTATGGTGACGACGAGTCAACTGAAATTGTGTTGTCAAGTTTATCTCTGATGGTTTGTACTTTGTCAGGAAAGAAATTTGCAAACAGGTCCGGAAGGTCGACTAGAGAGAAGGTAGCTGGAAGTGGTGTACATTTGTTCCTTGACATTAGCTTGTTAGTAATCTCAGATAGTTCTTTGCAGCTGGAACTTTCCGTGATATTAGTACTGTGGTGGGCTGATTTCGCTGCATGGACTATGTTTGTGACATTCTTCTTAGCGGCATCATAGATCTGCTTATGAATAGTGAGTCTGGTGGAAAGCCAAAGCCTCTCAGCTTTACGGCAGTCTCTTTTAGCAGTGCGAAGCTGGTCCCTGACACTGCTATACCACGGAGAACACTTCTGAATTGCTACTCTGCACTTGGTTGCTGGGGCGTGTTTGTCGAGCAATGAACGCAGGCAGTTATCAAGTTGTTCTGCTGTAGTAGGTAAGCTAGTTGTTAGGTTTGCTTGGATGTCATGCATTAGTTTGGTTCTGTTTATCATACGGAGGGTTCTCTTAGTAGCGAATAAAGGTGGAGGGTTAGGGACTGATACGTCAAGATGGCATATAATGCAGAGGTGATCTGATGAAAGTTCGTGGGACACCAGGGAGGACTGAAGAATATTATCATCAGGTCTGTAAAGAATCCAGTCTAATATGTGACCATGTTTATGGGTGGGTTGGCTAACTGACTGTTTGAAGTTGAAACCGTGAATGGAATCTAGGAGTTTCGATGTGTATGGGTTTCCAGGACAGTCAAAGTGAAAGTTGAAATCTCCAAGAATAATCAGGTTGCCACCTATCGAATTTCCATACTCCAGGAGATTCGGAAACTGCTCCAAAAAGAGAGATTCTGTCAGCTTGTTTTTTCTACTAGGAGGAGGGCGGTAGAGGCAGAAAAAATGGACTGACCTCTGTTCCAGTGTGAGTGTATATATATATATATATATATATATATATATATATATATATATATATATATATATATATATATATATGTATATATATATATATATATATATATATATATATATATATATATAGTCAGATTATGACAGTGAATAATAATGCAAAACAGTTATTCACCTAAATCCATAAAGGTTTGTATTGTCTACAATATGTTCATGAGTTGCCATTTTCTCGATCCTTGTCAATGAGTTTAGTTTATAGTAGAAAAAATCCATAAAGTTCCGTATGGCAAGGACATATCAAAAGAAAGTTTTGTTGTAAGATGTGTACTGTATTGTGAAGAGGAGTTCAGCAAAGTCACCCAACACTGAAGCAAAAGAGTTCAAGGAAGGCATTAAACATTGAAGTCATGGAGTTCAAGAAAGTCATTCAACACTGAGGTGAAATAATTCAAGAAAGTCATTCAACACAGAAGTAAACATATTTACAGAGAACGTTGTGAGACGTACCTTTACAAAATCAAAGTCTACCAATCCAACCAATATCATAAATACATAACTGCGTAAGCCAGGCAACATGTTATGAACAATCAACACCTGCTTTCATCCACACAGTGGAACCTCCTGTTTTACCGAAATCTCTGAAGCGGAATCTAAATACAGATAACCTCAGAAATGAAGAAAGGAAAGACAATTTATTTTAAGTAATCTATAGGTTCATTTTTAGAAGTCAATTATGTTTGTGATTTAAAGGTGAAACATGATCTCACGTTTTAAATGAAAAATAGTAACAAGAAATTATTGCTCCTATGGGAATAGTAATTATAGCTTTTTACATCAAATTCTGGCTGTAAACAGAGCTGCATAATATTCGTGATGTTTACCGCCAAATCTTAACGACAGATGAAATCATCGAAATCGTGGAAATATGAACGCATTGAATTAACAATAGAAACCTAAATCAATCCATCATTTTAAATAAAGTGAAGAATGATAAGAAAGAAAGAAAGAAAAGAAAAGAGAAATGGCAACAGTAGGAGAAAACATATGAAATCAGCAGGAAATATTTCTTCGCTAAATCAATATGTATAAGAAATCAAGTTTTTGGACAATATTTAACATTAAGACTATCAATTGTTGTCCTGCGGTAAACATTATACATCAGAAAGACATTTGTCTCTTGAGAATAAAATAACAGACATGAAGTCCATAAATTCATAAAAATGTTTTTTTATCATTACTTGCATAGGGGAATACGTTTTTGAACTTCAGAAAAGGCAGTAAACGAAAAGGGTTGAGAAGTTGGGAAATGAAAACTGAAAGAGTGGCAAATAGTGGTAGGATTAACGAGAGTGCGATGTATTTACCAAACGACAGTAACAGAAAAATTTTAATTAGGTGGACGATAGATGCAATGTATTCCACAGAAGATGCATTAATGACTGCATTAACACCATCTTTGCGATTCGTTATATTTTGTCAGTAATACAATATGTTTTATTTTTTATTGATTTGAAATTATATATGGGCCATGAATGAATTTGTACAGGAATATGATTCTAAGTATGAGTCATTTTGATTTTGCTTTGCAAATTCATTTTGAGTGACTTGAAATATTATATATGAGATGAGAAAACTGCTAATGTGAAGTTATATAATTTGTACTATATAAGGTTTCTAATTTAATTTGATACTTAAATACAACATATATATTTCTTTTTACATTTTTTATTTGCAGTGATCACTGATTTTAAGACAGAAATTGTGTATTATTTTTTCTTTATCTACTATGAAAAGAAATGCATATTTTCAGTGGTTTAGTGTGAAATGCAAGTTTTAGAACAAACTTTGCGCTAAATCTCAAGCCTCCAAAACTAAGGAGACAAACATTTCTCTCTATGATTTTACTTTCCTTGGACAAAACATTCAATAGACTTTAGTGATATTTCTTGGATTGAGCCTCTATTGGACATGCCACTTCGGGCGAAGATGCTGTACTAAATTATTTTGCAGCAGTGACAGACATGGCTAGCACTAAGATTGTTGCTAAAAATGCTTTGTGGGTTTTTATACATTTTAATGTATTACACTAAGTCTTTCTAACAGTACAATATCAGATTTATTTTGGTAATATGACAGTTTGCTAATAACACAGTTTTCCTAGAAAACTGTGTACAACACATATGAGAAAAATGATTCCATGCGATATATAATCAAGTTTGCAAACGTGAAATCTCATGCGTGTCATTAGACATTTATATTAGATCCGCAAATCAGGGTAATATCTTTGTGCAGTGTCTAGCGACACAAAAGCACAACGTAAGCAACACCAACATCAGTAAAATATTTAGTTCCCTAAAATAAACCTAAAAGCAAACTTTTTAATCCGTAGATAGGAATGAATACAACGGACACGTAAGGGAAAAGTCTGTAAGGGAAATGGATGTATGTAATTGCGACGTTCTTTATTTGAGAGTCGAGCACTGGGATTTGATTCTACGTGATTTGGATCAATTTCGATTTTGAAGAACCTTGCCAGATAATTTTCAAATAATGTAAAACTGTTACTATAACAACAAAAATATGTAAAAGCGATTTCGTTGCTGTCAGTTTATCCTATATAAAGGAGTGTTATACTGACCCTTTATTGTACACATATAACCGTTCACAATTAAGTATAGGTTCTTTGAAAAATATACGCAAATCATGCACAATGTGATTAAAATATATACAAGCAGTATGTCTCAGCCCATCCCTGAATGTATGATTGATACGTTTTCTGACTTAAAATTCCCTAATATCATAAAATCTTGCAAATAAGAGAAAAACACGTGATAACAAGGAAACACATCGTTCATCACAGCTAATTAACGCCACTCTGTCATTTCATTAAAATTTCAAACTGAATAATGTACCATGTTGTAAATGGAAGCGATGCTCACAAGCAGATGTGCCTTGATTTAGATCAAACGATTTGCACTATACACCATGGAAAAATTACTAAAACTAAATCATTTTGCTATTTTTCAATTCTGGTGATCATCGTCACATGACAACTATACAAAAAAAACAAAAAAAAAAAAAAAAAACGCATGATTGATATTGGATAGGTTTTGTCGAACCCACTACAACACCAGAACAACACAAGCAAATTAGAAACACGCGATGACATTATCAGCAGTTGTAGCACAGCTGGCAATAAATGCAACCAGATTTCGATGCTAGATTGGCTAGTACTTATATTCCAAGAAGAATGAAAGCATCATGCTTCTCATCAATTCTATCTCAATTAGGAAGATTCGTGAGACATTCCAATTTATCAACAGTATGGACATACATGCATGTTTATTTTCACTCAAATTAATCTCGTACTAAGGTATCCAATAAACAGTCAAGGATGTGGACTCTGAGAGTATTAATAACTTACCCTTAGAAAGCATCTATGTTGAGGCAAAAGAATAATCCATTTATTTAATACCAACGGAACGTGCTAATCATCACCAATATACTATCAATCTGCCTTCAAGTATATCTAATCTAGGATATAATGTAGGCTTTGGCCCAAATACCAACGCTTGTACGCTCAGACAACCCTCATGGTATTATTGCGAGCCATTCAGCGGATAAAACCTCCACTTGTACAACAGAAGTTACAACCTTATTAAAATCTTTGATCTAAATTGAAGTCTCCAAAACTTTCAGGTATAAGCAAAATCATCTTTCCGGATTCACTTTCCACACAAATGCCCCGCAATATAATATATTTGATAGCTTTTTGTTAGAGCGTAACAAAAGAATATCATCTCGATTGGAAATGTTATATATGAAATTAATCCTTATGACATTTTTCGAATTGGGTGAGATACAAATGTATCTTACACAATAATCAAATAAGATAATTTAAAGATAATCCTAAAACCTGCATGGAGCAAGCTTTGAGAGTCTTATGTAGAAGGAGTAGATGATAAAACGGTTTCTGTAATCATTAAGGCTTTTACAGTAAACATTGCTAAATTAGTCATCGGATTTTTACTAGTATTATTTTGTACAAAACTCCTAAATTTTTCTAAGTTTGGATTTTTATGAACAAAGGTAGGTAAATATTTTCTACGGAATTCTCCATATAGCAGAGAAACAGTTATAAAACGGAATTCATTTTCGATATTAACGCTACAAGTGTGACACAATCTTTCTTCGTAACAAATACTTTCATCTGTTTCAATGTTACCTCTGATTGGCAAGTTCCCCACCCTAATCATAGTGATTATATAACAAAATTCGCTATCTCCTAATAATTCTAGATATTTTTGACGAGTCAAATTTACTCCCAATCACCTTTGGAAACGCAGTCATTCCATTGAATTAATCTCAAACTGCATCTTTTGCCTAAAATATCTTCTCATCTCTAACTGAACAACCTAAGAAATCTATTTTCATTATTACGCCCTGAGTTACACCAAACATTACCAAATCCAAATGTAAATAGAAGCCTTTTAATATTGTTAGCCTTAGCAATCACAATTTACCCCTCAGCATTGTTTAGGACATCTGTCTTCTGGCATTTTTTGTATTCTTAGCCAATATTTTAAAATACGTTTATATCTTGTAAACTGCATACTAACTTTTCTGAATTTATTATATACGAATGCATTTGGGTAGACTTAGATGTACCAAGAATATATTTACAAAATGACAAATAAGCTTTTTCAATATCCAAACCTCAACCCCATTATTAAGGATGAGTGCTATCTTCGAGTCAAACAGACGAAGCAATTCAGCTACGAGTAATTTGATAAATTTTGAAAGACGGTGCTTCAGTATATGCATAGCCTTCAGCACCTAAAACAACAGAGTTTTCTGCCACATATACCAAGAGATTTTTGAAGACACTGTGCGTTCTAAGTACTTATGCTATGATTCAGTCGTTACCTCCGTATGGCTATAGTATCACTTTTCATCACATCTAAGATAGCCACCTCTGCGAAATACAACCATTCTTGTTTTGTCCAAATCCACTTTTAACTTCCACTTTAGGCAAAATATATGCAGACTATTGAACATATTTTGCAACTAGTGAGCAGTACCAACAAAGATAATTGAATCGTCTGCATACAACAGAAAAATAGTTTTAAGATTTCTACCGACACGATAATAATAATAATAATAATAATAATGGAGCCAGTTTTGTGATATTGATCGAGAGTCTTATTATTATTATTATTATTATTATTATTATTATTATTATTTTTATTGTTGTTGTTGTTGTTGTTGTTGTTGTTGTTGTTACCTTTGCGTGGCTAAACAATTCATAGAGGCAGCAACTTTGAATCCAACTTTAACAGCAACATACAATCTTTCACAACAATTATTTAAAAGTCCCCCTTGGACAACACGCAAAATGTATCACTTAGATAAAAATGTAAACAAGAATGAGGTTTATTGAACGCAGTATCATATTTGCTCGAAAACAATGTTGCCGATGGCGCAATGTCGAGTGGGTAAATGACATCACACAGTGTTTATAGGTCGTTAAACAACCCTTCTGTGCCTTGTAGCCAAGTTTGGAGCTAACACACACCCAACCATCCCCTCCTTTATTCTGTACTATCTACAACTTTCCTGCAACTAGCAGTGTTGCATTTATTTGAAAGTCCATTGATTTTCTATCAGGTCGTTAGGTAAGATTCTGATAAATTTGGTATTTTACTCCCTGCCTTGAAACCGAAAATGTTATGTCATGGCGGCTATATGGTATATATCTAAGAGGCATAACCTTTAAACTTCAAAGGTACATGTACAAAGTCGCTTATGACTTGTTCACAGAATAGTATAAAGATAGAAAAGCAATCTAGCCAACTCATAGTTCAGATGCCTTCCACACATTTTTAAGCCCATACCCCAAGCACACACACTTTGATTGTCTGCTTAATTAATCTGGTACAGCCGTATAGTTTACCTCGGATTCAGTGTCAGCTTCTCTGACACCAATCAAGAGGGAATAATTTATAACATCTCATGGCACCTACTACGGAGAGTATCGGAGTATTAACTGTGCAGTACCTCAACCATTTGGGTCTTTATTGAGTATCTGGTGACAGCAACACAGATTATGAATTAGTTCATGACACTATGGAGGTATTACTTTAAAACATAAAAGAAATTTGATCAGATGAATAATGAAATTCAGTTTGGAACCAGTATTCTTTTGTTTTGCATGGCTACCAAAACTGACCAACGTGAGATCATATCATGTTAGAGCAGCCATATCTATTTGTGGATCTCAGGCATTGCCTTCTGTTTATAGGTATACGTCTAAAGCCTGCATGCCAGATGCAAACAAAATACAGCAGCAAACAACATCTTTTCATGGATCATAACAAGGGCAACATCACTTAAAATGTCAGAAGAATGACTTTTTGAGAGATTATTTGGTGGTGATTTTGTGTTTTAATTTTGCATTGACTTGCACAAAAAGATTGCATCTAAAATTCCCAGTTTTCTTCTAAACGAGACATGAACTCGATTCTTAACTAAATAAACTTGATATAGTCAAATGTGTATTGATCAATTTATATTCCACGATTGATGATCAATGATGAAGGAAGATTGTTGCTACTGACATACCACTGGGCTCCATTGATTTGCAGGAATGGAGTCGATGATCTTAAAGTACTGACGTGAGAGTTGATTTCATGTCAAAGAATGTATGATCTTCCCGTTCTGTGATTCAATGAACTGAAACCACAACATAATTTCCACATCGTACCGGTCATTTTAAGGCTGACGTGATTATAGGTCTCATAGGAGAACATTGCTAAGGGATTGTCATTGTCATGCTTTTTGTCCCATCAAAACACTTTGATCCAGAAATGAATCTTTCTGTTGGATAATAGATGCGATAATTTTATTCAAGGTAATTTACTTTGAAGATGTTTGCTTCACAGAAATCAAATTATAATAGTGTAGAATTGGTGTACCTGCAACGAAGCAGTTTTGGCATATCATATATAACAAAAGCAAACAGAAATTGTAGACTGCCAATATATGTCACTTTTCAATTCAGACGATATTAACATTTCATCGTTAATCACACTTGAATGTCAGAAAACTAATATATCTACCAGCTGGATGCAGGAACTGCAGTTTAGTCGGGTGTCTCGGTTAGTCTGTATTTCATAAGAAGAGAGGTTAATTGTGGTTTTGCTACATATGAATTTGCTAATTGTCATACTTTTTCTTTCCGTCATGCTGGTTTACAAAAAAATTATTACTCAAGCGAATTCAACATCCGAATTACACTTGTAATTCTCCGATAACTGCCAAATACAAAACGAGTTCTTTTTCTGTGAGCTTTATCAATGCCTTATATAATAATTCTTAACGTGTTTATAGACCAAAGATATATATTTGAAGTCATCACGTACTTGCGTTAGGTAGTCTTTATCGTTAACTTCTTTATTATAGTAATCAAAAGTGTCTTGTTCAGGCTAAAAATTTTATTTGTGTTGTTGGTCATGTTTAGATGTACTGTTACCAAGAGAAAATAAACGTTCATTCAACACCAATATAAGATTTCCTGGTTCCAATCATGTCAATACTTGGTCACGGAATGCATATACAGGGTGATGCGGTTGTTTCAGTCATGTGGCATGCAGTGTGTCTGACCTGCTACTTATGAATCTCATGAGTCTTTGGTCCGACCAGTCACTTTAAATATTAATATCTTGTTGAATCAGCTCAATCAAATTAGTGGTTATACTTATGTACAAAAAGCAATCACCTGCGATTAAACGGGTACTGGATATATCGTTGTCAGCTACAACGCTACTGTGGAGGCAAAATATAATAATGCACCCAGAACTGTTCCTTGTGTAATACCTGAGACAATCAATTTATTTTATGAGTGTTTCTCCTTCAAGGACAACACTTTGGGTTCTTTCAGCGAACCATATGTTCATTTAATTTGTTAAGGCTGGCAATAGTTTATTGGGGTATTTAATAAGTTTTGATATTAGTGCGCTATACATAATTTGTTTTATTAGTGAAAAGCACTACTCACGCACTGCTACACAATTTCTCAATATGATTATCCGAACAGTTTTTTAAATATAGGTGATTAACAAGAACTGAGAATTACTCATTCTGATAATCCAATTATTAAATGATGTTTTGTACTTACTTTTTTGCGTGTTGTTAATGCATGCGAAAGTGGAACTTTCAACCGCGTGGCGGTATTCAAATCGTCTGATGTTCAGCGAGTCTGTGATAATGGGATTTAGTCAAAAATTACTTGGAGCACCTATATCTTGTCATGGTGTAGACTGATACATCGGTACCAGTGCGAGGTCGCGTGGTTAGGAGACGACCCTAAGGGCACTTTGATTTTACAGCATGCTCTTTTGCGCAGTAGAATAACTGCCCGCCTTTTCCTTTATTTTACATCACTGTCCTTTACATAGGTTGCGTCAATTTGCTGCACTTGAAACCAGATTATTTCATACAACTTTATTTTGCCTCTCGTTCTGCATCATATTTATTTAGAAGTATAAATAGCAAGGAAGCTATCGCAAAATATTTAGAACTTTTCAGATACATCTCTCACATTTCGCCCTCCCAAAAAGAACAGTTGTCTTTCGATAATTCCAAGATTATGCAATACAGACCTTCAAGCAAATCCAGGTCCATAAATAAGATTAAAATGTAACTTGACCAGTAAAATTACACCTGTAGCTGCATAAGACGAAATCTAAGGAATATATGAATGAATTTATGGCAATTTACAGTGACATAGTTGACAGTCTAGGAGATAAAAACTGTAGACGATTAATTATAGACAGCAATTGGAGCATATTTGTCATATATAAATTGTGTAGTAACCTTAAGTAAAATGTAGATCTCTTTTCTCACTTTCAACGTAACGGAAAGGCAATAAAGGTGCGTACCCTGAAGTCAAGGAGTTCAAGCAAGTTATTCAACACTCAATTCATGGAGTTCAGGAAAAACAATGCATTTTAAGTCATCTTTAGATTTGTGTTCACTAAATAAGTCAGTTCTGTTCGCGATTTAAAGGTGAAACGTGATCTCACGTTTTAAATCAAAAAATATTATCAAGGAATTATTGTTCCTATAGGAACAGTACGTATAGCTTTTCACATCAAATGCTGGCTGTAAACAGAGCTGCATCATAGTCGTGACGTTTACAGCCAAATCTTAATGACAGATGAAATCAGCGAAATCATGGAAGATATGAAAGCACTGGATTAACATTAGAAACCTAAATCATGTCGTCATTTCCAAATAAAGAGAAGAATGATAAGAAAACAAAATAAGAGCAATGGTAACAGGAGAAAAAAAATTGAAATTAGCAGGAAATGTTTTCTTCTCTAAATCAATATGTATTACAAAGAAACCAGTTTTTCAGATAGTATTTAACTATAAGACTATCAATTGTTGTCGTGCAGGAAACATTATACAACATCAGAAGGACATTTTTCTATTGGGAGTATAATAATAGACACGCAATCGATAAATCCATTTAAATGTTTTCAACATTACTTGCATAGGGGAATACATTTTTGAATTTTAGAAACGGGAGTGCACTTTAAAGCTTGAGAGGTGGGGGAAATAAAAACTAAAAGAAAGGACAAGTAGGGGTAGAGTAAACGAGAGTGCGATGTAGTTACCGAACGACGGTAGCGGCCAAATATTAACTAGGTGAAAAATAGATGCAATGTATTCAGCATAAATGCAGTAATGACTGCGTTAACACCATCTTTACGATTCGTCATGTTTTGTCAGTAAATCAGTATGTTTTAATTTTTGAATGATTTGAAATTATATATGGACCAAGAATTAAATTGTACAGAGATACAATTCTAAGCATGAGTCATTTTGATTTTGTTTTGCAACTTCATGGTGGGCGACGTGACGTATTACATATGGAAAGAGAAAACTGCTAATGTGAAGTTATATAATTTGTACTATATTAGGCTAGTAAGTTTATTTGGTACTTAAATTCGACTTATATAGGTATTTTAACATTTTGTGCAGTGATCACTGATTTCTAAGCTAGTATTGGCATATTATTTATTCTTCTTCTATTATAGAAGAAATGTATATTTTCAGTGGTTTAGTGTGAAATGCACGTTTCAAAAAAAAAAATCTGCGCTAAATCTCATGCCTCCAAAACACACGAGACATATTTGCCACCTATGTTATAGTCTGGAAATATAAAGCACACAAAATATTTCCCTAATTTTGTAAATTTGTTACTTTTTTATATGGCAAAGGTACAAAAAGTGTTTTCGATTTTAAATCCAAGTGACAAATTAGAAACAATATATAAACAATATTGACCCCACAAAGTTTGTACATAAATGTCAATTACTATAGGTTCTTCATAGTTTTTACACTCTGTCCAGCTCATGGAGTATAAATCCGACCATCCGCCATTTTATTGTAATAAGACATTGTATTGATCAAGCTTACGTACGACTTGCACTTCAGTTACAGAGATTGATTGATTTTAAGTTTATTATTGGACTCAAGATTTTGATTAAACTGAACAAAATATCTCGTTATCGTTGAACAAGACATTTATATAATTTAAGCAACATTGGCTTTGGCGCAATCGAATGTCAACGTATCATTTTAATTTAAAATGGACCGATACGTTTATAAAATATCATGGCTGATCAAAAAGAAATAATTTATGTCTTCTAGGTTCAAACGTACTTCGAACAAATCAATGTCAGAAGCATACTCTTGCGATATTGATTTATTCGACGATAAGAAACAAGCTAGATGGATTCTACGGATTATTTAATGGTAAGTCGTATTTTGATGGTGTACTTTCACTGAAGAATACCTATAGCTGCAAATAGTTATACAACACAGAAACCTTTATAAACTACAATCCATGTCATCTTGCGGTTGCAACGGTTAACAAGAAATATTCTGCATGGCATGTGAAGCACTTTTACTGTGCGAAACTGAATGATTATGAAGCATTTTAAGCGGGTAAGGATTTTATCATAAGTTAAATAAGACCAAAATATTTATCGGGACTAAAGCCAATGCCTTTTGTTTTTTTAACTTCGTACTGTTCTGTGTACTGCTGCATGAACCGTCAGCTTCTTTCATGGATGCCTTTGAAAAAGCATGGCATGATTTATGCCCTACAAGGTTTTAAACACTTTGTCAAAATTTTGACAACCTGAATAGAAAGAAATAAGAAATGCACCGATTTGCAAAGTATACTTTCACCGAATTTCACATAAAGGATACATTTTGTATTGACGAATAGAAAGAAAATGAATTTAAATAAAATATAGTGAACAATGTTTCGAATACTGATCAAATATTATGTAAAACCTGGTAGTTTTCATGTTTATATATATATATATATATATATATATATATATATATATATATATATATATATA
>JAECUM010041973.1:0-39498 GCA_016617855.1 Megalonaias nervosa
GAGTTCCTCGAAATCGGCTAGAGGAATGTTCTTGAAACATTTTCCACTGTTAGAAAGGGGCCTTTTGTCGATACTGTATAAGAGGCACTGAAATCAAATTTCTCTAAGAAAGGGTTCCATGAGAACAAACTATTGATGCAGTTGATTCACATTTGAGCGTTTTTCATAGCTGGTATCCCTAAGGCGCCCCTTACTTGGCTGTCTCGTCTCTACGAAATTCGGCAGGACTTCCTTCGAAGGTAGACTCTATCTCCTAGAAATAAAATATTAATGAAGGGTTCATGTATAAAGAGTGGACGTGATGGCCCAAATGTGAACGTATTATATAATCGTACGGCATGTGTCCTGCTCAACATGCTTTATTTATTCACGAGTTTCTCGAAATCGCTCTGCGAATTTTCTTTAAACTCTTTCCGCTGTCAGAAAGGGGCCTTTTCTCGATATCGTATAAGAGGCATTGAAATCAAAATTCTCTAAGGAAGGGTTCTATGAGAACAAACTATTGATACAGTTTCTTCACATTTGCGCCTTTTGCATAGCTGGTACCCCTAAGGCGCCCCTTATTTGGCTGTTTCGTCTCCACGAAATTCGGCAGCACTTCCTTCATAGGTGGACTCTATCTCCTAGAAATAAAAGATCAATGAAGGGTTCATGTATAAAGAGTGGACGTGATGACCCATATGTAAACGTACAGTATAATCGTACGGCGTGTAATCTGCTCGACTTGCTTTATTTAGTCACGAGTTTCTCAAAGTCGGCTCGACCAATTTTCCTTCAACTTTCTCCGCTGTATGAATGGGCCCTTTTCACAATCCTCTATCAGAGGCATTTAAATCAAAATTCTCTAAGTAAGGGTTATAAGAGAAGAAACTATTGATACAGTTGATTCACATTTGAGCGTTTTTCATAGCCGGTACCCCTAAGGCGCCCCTTATTTGGCTGTTTCGTCTCCACGAAATTCCGCAGCACTTCCTTCGCAGGTGGACTATATCTCCTAGAAATAAAATATCAATGAACGGTTCATGTATAAGGAGTGGACGTGATGGCCCAAATGTAAACGTATGATTTAATCGTACGGCATGTGTTCTGCTCGACTTGCTTTATTTGTCACGAGTTTCTCGAAATCGGCTTGACCAATTTTCTTTAAATTTTCTCTGATGTTAGAAAAGGCCCTTATGACAATACTATATCAGAGGCATTGAAATCAAATTTCTCTAAGTAAGGTTTATATGAGAACAAACTATTGATACAGTTGATTCACATTTGAGCGTTATTCATAGCCGGTACCCCTAAGGCGCCCCTTATTTGGCTGTTTCGTCTCCACGAAATTCGGCAGGACATCCTTCGCAGGAGGATTATATCTCCTATAAATAAAAGATCAATGAAGGGTTCATATATAAAAAGTGGACGTGATGTCCCAAATGTAAACGTACGATATAATCGTACGGCATGTGTTCTGCTCGACTAGCTTTATTTAGTCACGAGTTCTTCGAAATCGGCTTGACAAAATATCTGTAAACTTTCTCCGCTGTTAGAAAGGGGTCCTATGACGATATTCTATCAGAGGCATTAAAATCAAAATTCTCTAAGTAAGGGTCCCATGAGAACAAACTATTGATACAGTTGATTCACCTTTGAGCTTTTTTCATAGCCGGTTCCCCTAAGGCGCCCCTTATTTGGCTGTTTCGTCTCCACGAAATTCGGCAGGACTTCTTTTGTAGGTGGGCTTTTTCTCCTAGAAATAAAATATGAATGAAGGATTCATGTATAAAGAGTTGACGTGATGGCCCAAATGTAAACATACGATATAATCGTACGGCATGTGTTCTGCTCGAGTTGCTTTATTTAGTCACGAGTTTCTCGAAATTGGCTTGACGAATTTTCTTTAAACATTTTCCGCTGTTGGAAAGGGGCCTTATGTCGATACTGTATAAGAGGCATTGCAATCAAAATTCTCTAAGGAAGGTTTCTATGAGAACAAACTATTGGTACAGTTGATCCACATTTGAGCGTTTTTCGTGGCCGGAACCCCTAAGGCGCCCCTTATTTGGCTGTTTCGTCTCCACGAAATTCGGCAGGACTTCCGTCGTAGGTGGACTCTACTTCCTAGCAATAAAATATTAATGAAGGGTTGATGTGTAAATTGTGGACGTGATGGCCCAAATGTAAAGGTACGAAATAATCGTACGGCATGTTTTCTGCTCAACTTGCTTTATTCAGTCAAGAGTTTCTCGAAATCGGTTTGACGAGATTTCTTTAAACATTCTCCGCTGTTAGAAAGGGGCATTATGACGATATTCTATAAGAGGCATTGAAATCAAAATTCTCTAAGTAAGGGTCATACGAGAAGAAACTATTGATACAGTTGATTCACATTTGAGCGTTTTTTATAGCCGGTACCCCTAAGGCGCCCCTTATTTGGCTGTTTCATCTCCACGAAATTCGGCAAGACTTCCTTCGTAGGTAGACTCTATCTTCTAGAAATACAATATGAATGAAGGGTTCATGTATAAAGAGTGGACGTGATGGCCCAAATGTAAACGTAAGATATAATCGTACGGCATGGATGCCGCTCGACTTGCTTATTTAGTCACGAGTTTCTCGAAATCGGCTAGACGAATTTACTTTAAACATTTTCCACTGTTAGAAAGGGGCCTTTTGTCGATACTGTATAAGAGGCATTGAAATCAAAATTCTCTAGGTAAGGGTTCCATGAGAACAAACTATTGATACAGTTTCTTCAAATTTGCACGTTTTTCATAGTCGGTACCCCGAAGGCGACCCTTATTTGGCTGTTTCTTCTCCACGAAATTCGGCAGGACTTCCTTCGCAGGTGGACTATATCTCCTAGAAATTAAATCTCAATGAAGGGTTCATGTATAAAGAGTGGATGTAATGGCCCAAATGTAAACGTACGATATAATCGTACGGCATGTGTTCTGCTCGACTTGCTTTATTTAATCACGGGTTTCTCAAAATCGGCTTGACGAGATTTTCTTAAACTTTCTCCGCTGTTAGAAAGGGGCCAAATGACAATACTGTATATGAGGCATTGAAACGAAAATTCTCGAAATAAGGGTTCCATGAGAACAAATTATTGATACAGTTGATCAACATTTAAGCGTTTTTAATAGACGGTACCCGTAAGGCGCCCCTTATTTGGCTGTTTCGTCTCCACGAAATTCGGCAGCACTTCCTTCGTAGGTGGACTCTATCTCCTAGAAATAAAATATCAATGAAGGGTTCATGTATAAAGAGTGCACGTGATGGCCGAAATGTAAAGGTACGATATAATCGTACGGCATGTGTTCTGCTCGACTTGCTTTATTTAGTCAGGGGTTTCTCGAAATCGACTCGACGAATTTTGGTTAAACATTCTCCGCTGTTAGAAAGGGCCCTTATGACAATACTGTGTCTTAGGTATTGAAGTCAAAGTTCTCTAAGTAAGGGTTCCATGAGAACAAACTATTGATACAGTTGATTCACATTTGAGTTTTTCTCACATCCGGTACCCGTAAGGCGCCCCTTATTTGGCTGTTTCGTCTCCACGAGATTCGGTAGGACTTCCTTCATAGGTGGCCTCTATCTCCTAGAAATAAAATATCAATGAAGGGTTCATGTATAAGGAGTGGACGTGATGTTCCAAATGTAAATGTACGATATAATCGTACTACATGTGTTCTGCTCGAGTTGCTTTATTTAGTCACGAGTTTCTCGAAATCGGTTTGACGAGATTTCTTTAAACATTCTCCGCTGTTAAAAATGGGCCTTATGACGATATCCTATAAGAGGCATTGAAATCAAAATTCTCTAAGAATGGTTTATATGAGAACAAGCTATTGATACAGTTGATTCACATTTGAGCGTTTTTCATAACCGGTACTCCTAAGGCACCCATTATTTGGCTCTTTCGTCTCCACGAAATTAGGCAAGACTTACTTCGTAGGTGGACTCTATCTCCTAGAAATAAAATATCAATGAAGGGTTCACGTATACAGAGTGGTCGTGATGGCCCAAATGTAAACGTACGATATAATCGTACGGCATGTATTCTGCTCGACTTGCTTTATTTAGTTACGAGTTTCTCGAAATCGGCTAGACGAATATTCCTTAAACATTTTCCACTGTTAGAAAGGGGCCTTATGTCGATACTGCATAAGAGGCCTTGAAATCAATATTCTCTAAGGAATTGTTCCATGACAACAAACTATTGATATAGTTTCTTCAAAATTGCGCGTTTTTCATAGCGGGTACCCCAACGTTGCCCCTTATATGGCTGTTTCGTCTCCACGAAATTCGGCAGGACTTCCATCGAAGGTAGACTCTATCTCCTAGAAATAAAATATTAATGAAGGGCTCATGTATAAAGAGTGGTCGTGATGGCCCAAATGTAAACGTACGATATAATCGTACGGCATGTGTTCTGTTCGACTGCCTTTATTTAATCACGAGTTTCTCGAAATCGGCTGTACGAATTTTCTTTAAACTCTTTCCGCTGTTAGAAAGGGGCCGTTTGTGGATACTTTATAAGAGGCATTGAAATCAAAATTCTCTAAGGAAGGGTTGCATGAGAAGAAACTATTGGTACAGCTTATTCACATTTGCGCCTTTTTCATAGCCGGTACCCCTAAAGCGCCCCTTATTTGGCTGTTCCGTCTCCACGAAATTCGGCAGCACTTCCTTGGCAGGAGGACCATATCTCTTAGAAATAAAATCTCAATGAAGGGTTCATGTATAAAGAGTGGACGTAATGGCCCAAATGTAAACGTACGACATAATCGTACGGCATGTGATCTGCTCGACCTGCTTTATTTAGTCACGAGTTTCTCGAAATCAGCTTTACGAGATTTCTTTAAACTTTCTCTGCTGTTAGAAAGGGTCCATATCACAATACTGTATAGCAGGCATTGAAATCAAAATTCTCAAAATAAGTGTTCTGTGAGAACAAGCTATTGATACAGTTGATTCCCATTTGAGCGTTTTTCATCGCCGGTACCACCAAGGGGCCCCTTGTTTGGTTGTTTCATCCCCACGAAATTCGGCAGAACTTCCTTCGTAGGTGGCCTCTATCTCCTAGAAATAAAATATGAATGAAGGGTTCATGTATAAAAAGTAGACGTGACGTCCCAAAAGAAAACGTACGATATAATCGTACGGCATGTGTTCTACTTGACTTGCTTTATTTAGTCACGAGTTTCTCGAAATCGGCTTGACCAAATTTCTTTAAACTTTCTCTGCTGTTAGAAAGGAGCCTTTTGACGATATTCTATCAGAGTCATTGAAATCAATATTCTCTAAGTAAGGGTCCCATGAGAACAAACTATTGATACAGTTGATTCACATTTGAGCGTTTTTCATAGCCGGTACCTTTAAGGGGGCCCGCCATTTGGCTGTTTCGTCCCCACGAAATTCGGCAGGACTTACTTTGTAAGTGGACTATATCTCCTAGAAATGAAATCTCAATGAAGGGTTCATGTATAAAGGGTGGACGTAATGGCCCAAATGTAAACGTACGATATAATCGTACGTGATGTGTTCTGCTCGACCTGCTTTATTTAGTCACGAGTTTCTGGAAATCGGCTTGACGACATTTCTTCAAACTTTCTCCGCTGTTAGAAAGGGTCCATATCACAATACTGTATAGGAGGCATTGAAATGAAAATTCTCTAAATAAGGGTCTGTGAGAACAAACTATTGATACAGTTGATTCACATTTGAGCGTTTTTCATAGCCGGTACCCCCAAGGCGCCCCTTATTTGGCTGTTTAGTCCCGACGAAATTAGGCAGGACTTCCTTCATAGGTGGACTCTATCTCCTAGAAATAAAATATCAATGAAGGGTTCAAGTATAAAGAGTGGTCGTGATGGCCCAAATGTAAACGTACGATATAATCGTACGTCTTGTGTTCTGCTCGACTTGTTTTATTTAGTCACGCGTTTCTCGCAATCGGGTTGACAATGTTTCTTTAAACTTTCTCCACTGTGAGAAAGGGAGCTTATCACAATACTATATCTGAGGCATTGACATCAAGATTCTCTAAGTAAAGGTTATATGAGAACAAAATATTGATACAGATTATTTACATTTGAGCGTCTTTCATAGCCGGTACCCTAAGGCGCCCCTTATTTGGCTCTTTCGTACCCACGAAAGTCGGCAGGACTTCCTTCGTAGGTGGACTCTATCTCCTCGAAATAAAATACCAATCAAGGGTTCATGTGTAAATTGTGGACGTGATGGCCCAAATGTAAACGTACGTTATTATCGTACGGCATGTGTTCTGCTCCACTTCCTTTATGTAGTAACGAGATTCTCGAAATCGGCTCAAGGAATTTTCATTAAACTTTCTCCGCTGTTAGAAAGGGGCCATATGACGATACTATAGAAGAGGCATTGAAATAAAAATTCTCTAAGAAAGGGTTCCATGAGAACAAACTCTTGATACAGTTGATCCACGTTTGAGCGCTTTTGATAGAAGGTAACCCGAAGGCGCCCCTTATTTGGCTGTTTCGTCCCCACGTAATTCAGCAGCACTTCCTTCGTAGGTGGACTCTATCTCCTAGAAATAAAATATCAATGAAGTGTTCATGTATAAAGAGTGGACGTGATGGCCCAAATGTAAACGTACACATGTGTTCTGCTCGACTTGCTTTACCTAGTCACGGGTTTCTCGAAATCGGCTTAACGAGTCTTCTTTAAACTTTCTCCGCTGTTAGAGAGGGCCTTTATGACAATACTATATCAGAGGAGTTGAAATTAAAATTCTCTAAGTAAGGGGTCCATGATAACAAACTATTGATACAGTTGATTCACTTTTCAGCGTTTTTCTTGGCCGGTACCCCTAAGGCGCACCTTATTTGGCTGTTTCGTCTCCACGAAATTCGGCAGGACTTCCGTCGTAGGTGGACTCTCCTTCCTAGCAATAAAATATCAATGAAGGGTTCATGTGTAATTTGTGGACGTGATGGCCCAAATGCAAAGGTACGATATAATCGTACGGCATGTTTACTGCTCGACTTGCTTTATTTAGTCAAGAGTTTCTCGAAATCGGTTTCACGAGATTTCTTTAAACATTCTCCGCTGTTAGAAAAGGGCATTATGACGATATTCTATAAGAGGCATTGAAATCAAAATTCTCTAAGAAAGGGTTATATGAGAACAAATTATTGATACAGTTGATTCACATTTGAGCGTTTTTCATAGCCGGTACCCCCAAGGCGCCCCTTATTTGGCTGTTTAGTCCCGACGAAATTCGGCAGGACTTCCTTCATAGGTGGACTCTATCTCCTAGAAATAAAATATCAATGAAGGGTTCAAGTATAAAGAGTGGTCGTGATGGCCCAAATGTAAACGTACGATATAATCGTACGTCTTGTGTTCTGCTCGACTTGTTTTATTTAGTCACGCGTTTCTCGCAATCGGGTTGACAATGTTTCTTTAAACTTTCTCCACTGTGAGAAAGGGAGCTTATCACAATACTATATCTGAGGCATTGACATCAAGATTCTCTAAGTAAGGGTTATATGAGAACAAGCTATTGATACAATTGATTCACATTTGAGCGTTTTTCATAGTCGGTACCCCAAAGGCGCCCCTTTTTTGGCTGTTTCGTCTCCAAGAAATTCGGCAGGACTTCATTCTTAGGTGGACTCTATGTCCTAGAAATAAAATATCAATGAAGGGTTCATGTATAAAGAGTGTACGGAATGGCCCTAATGTAAACGTACGATATAGTCGTACGGCATGTGTTCTGCTCGACTTGCTTTATTTAGTCACGACTTCATCGAAATCGGCTCTTCGAATTTCCTTTAAACTTTCTCCGCTGTTAGATAGGGGCCTTATCAAGATATTCTATCAGAGGCAGTGAAATCAAAAGTCTCTAGGTAAGCGTTCCGAGAGAACAAACTATTGATACAGTTGATTGATATTTGAGCGTTTGTCATAGCCGGTACCGTTAAGGCGCCCCTTATTCGGCTGTTTCGTCTTCACGAAATTCGGCAAGACTTGCTTCGTAGGTGGACTCTATCTCCTAGAAATAAAATCTCAATGAAGGGTACATGTATAAAGAGTGGACGTGAGGGCCCAAATGTAAATGTACGATATAATCGTACGGCAAGTGTTATGCTCGAATTCCTTTATTCAATCACGAGTTCCTCGAAATCGGCTAGAGGAATGTTCTTGAAACATTTTCCACTGTTAGAAAGGGGCCTTTTGTCGATACTGTATAAGAGGCACTGAAATCAAATTTCTCTAAGAAAGGGTTCCATGAGAACAAACTATTGATGCAGTTGATTCACATTTGAGCGTTTTTCATAGCTGGTATCCCTAAGGCGCCCCTTACTTGGCTGTCTCGTCTCTACGAAATTCGGCAGGACTTCCTTCGAAGGTAGACTCTATCTCCTAGAAATAAAATATTAATGAAGGGTTCATGTATAAAGAGTGGACGTGATGGCCCAAATGTGAACGTATTATATAATCGTACGGCATGTGTCCTGCTCAACATGCTTTATTTATTCACGAGTTTCTCGAAATCGCTCTGCGAATTTTCTTTAAACTCTTTCCGCTGTCAGAAAGGGGCCTTTTCTCGATATCGTATAAGAGGCATTGAAATCAAAATTCTCTAAGGAAGGGTTCTATGAGAACAAACTATTGATACAGTTTCTTCACATTTGCGCCTTTTGCATAGCTGGTACCCCTAAGGCGCCCCTTATTTGGCTGTTCCGTCTCCACGAAATTCGGCAGGACTTCCATCGTAGGTGGACTATATCTCCTAGAAATAAAATCTCAATGAAGGGTTCATGTATAAAGAGTGGACGTAATGGCCCAAATGTAAACGTACGATATAATCGTACGTGATGTGTTCTGCTCGACCTGCTTTATTTAGTCACGAGTTTCTCGAAATCGGCTTGACGAGATTTCTTTAAACTTTCTCCTCTGTTAGAATGGGGCCATATCACAATACTATATAAGAGGCATTGAAATCAAAATTCTCTAAATAAGGGTTCCGTGAGAACAAGCTATTGATACTGTTGATTCACATTTGAGCGTTTTTCATAGCCGGTACCCCTAAGGCGCCCCTTATTTGGCTGTTTCGTCTCCACGAAATTCGGCAGCACTTCCTTCATAGGTGGACTCTATCTCCTAGAAATAAAAGATCAATGAAGGGTTCATGTATAAAGAGTGGACGTGATGACCCATATGTAAACGTACAGTATAATCGTACGGCGTGTAATCTGCTCGACTTGCTTTATTTAGTCACGAGTTTCTCAAAGTCGGCTCGACCAATTTTCCTTCAACTTTCTCCGCTGTATGAATGGGCCCTTTTCACAATCCTCTATCAGAGGCATTTAAATCAAAATTCTCTAAGTAAGGGTTATAAGAGAAGAAACTATTGATACAGTTGATTCACATTTGAGCGTTTTTCATAGCCGGTACCCCTAAGGCGCCCCTTATTTGGCTGTTTCGTCTCCACGAAATTCCGCAGCACTTCCTTCGTAGGTGGACTATATCTCCTAGAAATAAAATATCAATGAACGGTTCATGTATAAGGAGTGGACGTGATGGCCCAAATGTAAACGTATGATTTAATCGTACGGCATGTGTTCTGCTCGACTTGCTTTATTTGTCACGAGTTTCTCGAAATCGGCTTGACCAATTTTCTTTAAATTTTCTCTGATGTTAGAAAAGGCCCTTATGACAATACTATATCAGAGGCATTGAAATCAAATTTCTCTAAGTAAGGTTTATATGAGAACAAACTATTGATACAGTTGATTCACATTTGAGCGTTATTCATAGCCGGTACCCCTAAGGCGCCCCTTATTTGGCTGTTTCGTCTCCACGAAATTCGGCAGGACATCCTTCGCAGGAGGATTATATCTCCTATAAATAAAAGATCAATGAAGGGTTCATATATAAAAAGTGGACGTGATGTCCCAAATGTA
This sequence comes from Megalonaias nervosa, assembly GCA_016617855.1. NCBI lineage: Eukaryota > Metazoa > Mollusca > Bivalvia > Unionida > Unionidae > Megalonaias > Megalonaias nervosa. Next base: position 9,942 of record JAECUM010041973.1, read on the forward strand.
AACGTACGATATAATCGTACGGCATGTGTTCTGCTCGACTAGCTTTATTTAGTCACGAGTTCTTCGAAATCGGCTTGACAAAATATCTGTAAACTTTCTCCGCTGTTAGAAAGGGGTCCTATGACGATATTCTATCAGAGGCATTAAAATCAAAATTCTCTAAGTAAGGGTCCCATGAGAACAAACTATTGATACAGTTGATTCACCTTTGAGCTTTTTTCATAGCCGGTTCCCCTAAGGCGCCCCTTATTTGGCTGTTTCGTCTCCACGAAATTCGGCAGGACTTCTTTTGTAGGTGGGCTTTTTCTCCTAGAAATAAAATATGAATGAAGGATTCATGTATAAAGAGTTGACGTGATGGCCCAAATGTAAACATACGATATAATCGTACGGCATGTGTTCTGCTCGAGTTGCTTTATTTAGTCACGAGTTTCTCGAAATTGGCTTGACGAATTTTCTTTAAACATTTTCCGCTGTTGGAAAGGGGCCTTATGTCGATACTGTATAAGAGGCATTGCAATCAAAATTCTCTAAGGAAGGTTTCTATGAGAACAAACTATTGGTACAGTTGATCCACATTTGAGCGTTTTTCGTGGCCGGAACCCCTAAGGCGCCCCTTATTTGGCTGTTTCGTCTCCACGAAATTCGGCAGGACTTCCGTCGTAGGTGGACTCTACTTCCTAGCAATAAAATATTAATGAAGGGTTGATGTGTAAATTGTGGACGTGATGGCCCAAATGTAAAGGTACGAAATAATCGTACGGCATGTTTTCTGCTCAACTTGCTTTATTCAGTCAAGAGTTTCTCGAAATCGGTTTGACGAGATTTCTTTAAACATTCTCCGCTGTTAGAAAGGGGCATTATGACGATATTCTATAAGAGGCATTGAAATCAAAATTCTCTAAGTAAGGGTCATACGAGAAGAAACTATTGATACAGTTGATTCACATTTGAGCGTTTTTTATAGCCGGTACCCCTAAGGCGCCCCTTATTTGGCTGTTTCATCTCCACGAAATTCGGCAAGACTTCCTTCGTAGGTAGACTCTATCTCCTAGAAATACAATATGAATGAAGGGTTCATGTATAAAGAGTGGACGTGATGGCCCAAATGTAAACGTAAGATATAATCGTACGGCATGGATGCCGCTCGACTTGCTTATTTAGTCACGAGTTTCTCGAAATCGGCTAGACGAATTTACTTTAAACATTTTCCACTGTTAGAAAGGGGCCTTTTGTCGATACTGTATAAGAGGCATTGAAATCAAAATTCTCTAGGTAAGGGTTCCATGAGAACAAACTATTGATACAGTTTCTTCAAATTTGCACGTTTTTCATAGTCGGTACCCCGAAGGCGACCCTTATTTGGCTGTTTCTTCTCCACGAAATTCGGCAGGACTTCCTTCGCAGGTGGACTATATCTCCTAGAAATTAAATCTCAATGAAGGGTTCATGTATAAAGAGTGGATGTAATGGCCCAAATGTAAACGTACGATATAATCGTACGGCATGTGTTCTGCTCGACTTGCTTTATTTAATCACGGGTTTCTCAAAATCGGCTTGACGAGATTTTCTTAAACTTTCTCCGCTGTTAGAAAGGGGCCAAATGACAATACTGTATATGAGGCATTGAAACGAAAATTCTCGAAATAAGGGTTCCATGAGAACAAATTATTGATACAGTTGATCAACATTTAAGCGTTTTTAATAGACGGTACCCGTAAGGCGCCCCTTATTTGGCTGTTTCGTCTCCACGAAATTCGGCAGGACTTCTTTTCTAGGTGGACTTTTTCTCCTAGAAATAAAATATGAATGAAGGATTCATGTATAAAGAGTTGACGTGATGGCCCAAATGTAAACGTACGATATAATCGTACGGCATGTGTTCTGCTCCACTTGCTTTATTTAGTCATGAGTTTCTCGAAATCTGCTCTACGAATTTCTTTAAACTTTCTCCGCTGTTAGATGGGGGCCGTATGACGATAGTGTATAAGAGGCATTGAAATCAAAATTCTCTAAGTAAGGGTTCCATGAGAACAAACTATTGATACAGTTGATTGACATTTGAGCGTTTTTCATAGCTGGTATCCCTAAGGCGCCCCTTATTTGGCTGTTTAGTCTCCTCGAAATTCGGCACGACTTCCATCGTAATTTGACTCTATCTCCTAGAAATAAAATATCAATGAAGGGTTCATGTATAAATTGTGGACACGATGGCCCAAATGTAAACGTATGATATAATCGTACGGTATGTGTTCTGCTCGACTTGCTTTATTGAGTCACGAGATTCTCGAAATCGGCTTGACGAATTTTCTTTAAACTTTCTCCACTGTTAGAAAGGGGCCTTATGACGATAATCTATAAGAGACATTGAAATCAAAATTCTCTAAATAAAGGTTCTATGACAGCAAACTATTGATACAGTTGATTCACATCTGAGCGTTTTTCATAGCCGGTACCCCTAAGGCGCCCCTTATTTGGCTGTTTCGTCTCAACGAAATTCGGCAGCACTTCCTTCGTAGGTGGACTCTATCTCTTAGAAATAAAATGTCAATGAAGGGTTCATGTATAGAGAGTGGACGTGATGTCCCAAATGTAAACGTACATTAGCATCGTGCGGCATGTCTTCTGCTTTACTTCCTTTATTTAGTCATGAGTTTCTCGAAATCGGCTCGACGACTTTTCTTTAAACTTTCTTCGCTGTTAGAAAGTGTCCTTATGACGATACTGTATAAGAGGCATTGAAATCAAAATTCTGTAAGTAATGTTTCGATGAGAACAATCTATTGATACAGTTGATTCACATTTGAGCGTTTTTCATAGCCGGTACCGTAAGGCACCCTTCAACACAATGTCACAAGTTCAAGGTTTCTCCTTATTTCCTTTGCTTAAGGTGCCGGTAATATTTCTCGCCTTGAACATATACAACTCAAACACCACTTGCTCGGAGCTCTTTTGCCTGCGCTACCTCAGGCCATTGAAATCAATCTTTAAAGCCTCATTTCGCCTGTAACCTTGAACCATATCTACCATCATATGAATAATATAAGCCGTCTCCAGAAAACGGAACCGTCGTTTCTCAATTACTCTATTGTACAATTTACTAGTCACCCATCACAAATTCTGCATATGGACTCACATAATCTTTCGATGCAGTTAGGTTTTAATAGGGACTACTCAGCTCCAGGGACACTTATGGCGCCCTACACCACAACGTCACAAGTTGATGGTTTCTCCTTATTTCATTTGCTTAAGGTGCCGGTAATATTTCACGCCTTGAACATATACAACTTAAACACCACGTACATCCTGGAATCTCAACAAAACTGCAATCTGTGACGTTTTCCCCTAGCAATGGGCTAATTAGTCGGGCTGAGGACACCGACTTCCCAAAATCAAGCAAGTGATCACTACAATCTATGAAATCCTTAAAATGGAGAGCTATATGCATATGGCTATTACTCCAAAATTTATTACAATATCAAAGATGGGTCAAGTAAAAACTGTGTATTATTGGGACTTATTAGCCCAAATGTAAGCATAATATAATGTGTTACGTCGTGTGTTGTGCTCTACTAACTTTATCTAGCCAGGAATTTATCGAAATTGGCTCGATGTTATTTTCTTCCACTTTTTCCTACTGTTATTTAGATAATATCCAAGAGGCGTTGTAATCAAAATCCTCTTAGTAGAGGTTCAATTAGTGAACAATTTTGATACAATCTATAACATTTTAGTGTTGTTCATACCCGGTACCCATCGTTGTTACTTATCGACGTTATTCGTCAGGACTTCCTTCGTGGGTGGAGTCTATCTCACAGAGATAAAATATCAGAGAAGGTCCATTGCCAGAACTCTTTAAAGAGGAAACATAGAGGCCCATCTATATACGTAAGGTATAATCTTCTGATCGCAGGTATTGTGCCCAACCTCTTTCATCTAACCGCGAATTCGTCGAAATCGTCTCGACGATTTTTCTTCTAATGTTTCCTACTTTTGGAATCGGTCACTCTCTACGGACTTTCAAACAGGGGTTGAAATCAAAATTCTCTGAGTTAGGGTTCAAGCATCGCAAAGTGTGGCTGCAATCTGTTAACTAGATATTGCCCAAGAGGCGTTGAAATCAATATCTTCTGGTTAGGGGTTCAATAATTACAATCTTTTCAATCGATCCAAATTGTGCGTCTTTTTCATACCCGGTACTCGTTGGTTGTCCCTTTTTTCGCTGATTCCTCTCGATGAAATTCGTCAGGACTTCTTTCGTGGCTCGACCCTATCCCTTAGAGATAAAATATCAGAGAAAGGTCCATGTCAAAACTCGTTAAAGAGAAGAGATATTGGCCGACCTGTGTAAGTAAGATATACTCTCACCTCCTCCCTTTATGTAGCCCCAGTTTCTGGAAATCGGTTAAACGAATTTTTTTTATGACTTTGGCTTCTGTTTAAACGGATTCCTGAATAGAAACTGGCCATCAGACGTTGCAATCAACATCGTTTAGGTAGAGGTTTAATTCGTACTAAGTATTCATAAATTTGATCTACGCTGAGCATGTTTCATACACCTACCCGTATGCTCGTTTACCCAGTTCTAAGGACATCAAGACAACAGTCGATGTCAACTGAAGGCTTCCTAAAGCCGTAGATACTTGAAATAATCTTCTCTAAGCACATTATGGACACAAAAGAGACATCTCCAACTTCACACTTGCATGTATTTTTGTGGTTTCACGTTTACTTGAGGCATTAATAAGCTTTTCGAATCCGAAAACTATTAGTTCGCACCATGCACAGCAGGACGCGACCCAAACACCTAACACAACTAATTAATCGTATCTCAAATTACTAATTATGTAAACCCACCAATATCCTAACACCTTCCTACACATAGTCCGGGATTTGTCTCCAGTCAGCTTTATATAGCTGGCACCAAAGAACACTCGTATTTCTCTAACTGGGTTAGAACAACACCAATGCATGCCCTGAAGGGCTTTTAATCTTCAATAAGTAAGTTATGACCAATTACTTATTGAACTGTGAATAAAGAATGAATAGTCAAATGGATTTTAATAACGAATAAGTAACCAAATGTATGCATAAATAGTTGAATCGGGAATAAGTAACTGGTTTCTTATTCCTTCTTCAATCGGTAACTGGTTACTTATTCCTTATTCAATCGGGAATAAGGAATAAGGAATAAGTAACCAACTTGACGTCAATTTTCAACAGTGCAGAAGTTCTTATCAGCATTGATGTAATGGTAGCTCCTCTTGTCCGGCAACGCCGTGTCATAATCTGATTCACAAGTGTCTGTTCGAACAAATTTCTGGTATCTGTCATAAGCTTCTAATCTGTGAAAGAAAAGCGAAGATAAAAGCAAATGCACTTATTGTAGCCACAATTTTAAACAAAATAAAATTGTGACACTTAGGTTTTGAGGCCATCAACACATCTATTGGGCCAAAACAAAATGAGCTGTTTTCTCTTGCAATGGGTTTAAAATTAAGGTAGGTAGGTTTATAAATTCTTTTAAATATTATATATATTATCATGATTAGTATATATAATGTACCTAGCACTTCACGTACTGGGCTAAATCAGCTCAATTAAATGCAGAAATCAAAATTCTGGAATTTTAGGGAAAAGTTTTAAAAATTTTTAAGTGGGGGTGGGCAGTGCTAGAGTTGGCACAATAAACAGGCTAAGTCAGCTGACTGGAAACACCTGTTTGCCTCACTCACTTATTTGGCCATGTTATTAAAACAAATTTTTCACTTTACAAGATGCAGTTTTCAACATCAAATCCATTATATGTTTTAGTTCAAGAATAGGAAGTTCCATGAAATTTAGGCATTAAATACCATTGTAACAACATAACCCCGAGTTGGAATTTCGGACTTAGAACACTGTCAATGGTGATACAAATACAATGTTTATTGATGTACAACTTAAAGTGAGAAAAGAATTATTAATACGTGCGTGTATACAATCCACATATGGGATAAATTAACATAATCCGCACGAACCTAATAATACAACAAATATAAATACAAATAAATTACCTTACACAGTACAAGGACAAAGGTAATTTCACACGATGAAAAGAATGATGTGTTTTACTCAAATAGTAAAAATGATGTATTCACTTACACAATGAAAACTGAGGTATTTTACTCAATAGTGTAATGATGAAGTGATAGGACAGATATCATACAAAATATCTAAACACTCCCAAACACTGGGTATAACAAACCCGAAAATTAGCCCACGACTATAAGATTACATGCATTGAGTAACACAAAACACTCCGTCAATATCACACTTGTCTACCAGTCACACCGGTTAATCAAGCAATCGGCATTATAAATAGTCACCGACCACCATTCAGTTCCTTGGTCTAACAAGCAATCAGCACCCACCAATTCGGTCAGCAACGCCCTATCACTTGCTACTCGACCAGCAACACTGTTCACTCGGCTCTACAGCTGCTATGGTTAACGTCTATGGTTAGCTCTATAGCTGGTACCACGTCGACTACGATCACCATGGATCACTCTGGTCAGCTGGAAATACATCTAACTCCGTGTACTATTCATGACACGGGCATATAGGATAAAACGTAGTGACGTTATATACTGTACCTTACACAAATTACATTATCGGTACAATATTACAAAACAATAAACAGGTTCAGAAGTGAACCTGTGCACGATACGATTCCTATGGCACTAAACGTTTCTTAATATAATGCAACTTTATATTGCTAATACAAATCTCTTGCTAAGTCACAAACAAGCATAGAAAATATTAGCATTATACCACGCAAGTCAAAGCTACATAGAAAATATACAAAAATAGACGTGGTTGTATACAATAGCTATAACTTTAAAATACAAAAGAAATAATATAGATAAGAAATTAATAAATAAATAAATCACATACTTCTACAGCTGAAGATGTGCAAGTCGCTAAGTAGACTACTTGCTGACAAGATGTTATGTAATGTGAAGATATCACCTTACGGTGAGGCAATTGTATACAGACGATTTAGCCGTGCTAGATGTAAATCGGATTTTCCCATCGAGAGCTCTTCGCAGGTGCGGCAGGGATGAACCAAACTCACTATTTCGAAATATTGTACATTATACGTAAATCACCCTCGGGTATCGTTGTACACAAAAAACGAAACCCGAGTATATATATATTTAATAAATAGAGGGATTTATACAATTCCGTGACAACCATTTCTAATAAGAGAATGGAACTTGAAAACTTAAATGATATAATTATTTCTACATTGGTATAGTGGTATTTCATGAACTTGTAATTATGGAGGTGGGATGGGAGATAAAATGTGGGATGATAAACAAACAAACAATACATCCTGATACCTCTGGCTAGTCTTTGTTATGTCTATGAGTTTAAACTTAAGTTATAGGACAAGGTAAACAGAACTAGCATTTAAGTGTCCAAAATATAAATTTATTTAAATGTTATATAAAATTAAACAAAGTGAAAGAATTAAAAATAACTTAAAGTCTATGAATTCCTAGAATGTAATCCTAATAATGTACCTTCAATTTCTCACTAATCCAGAGACTGTTCTAAAATAATCTGAGCAAAGCTTCTATGGTGCTGATGTGTTAAATTGATAAGACTGAATTTAACAGAATTATTAATCCAAAGGTTATTACTTCGTTGTAATCTTTTTTACGAAGAATATCACTCAAGTCCTTGAAAGTTTCATATAATCTGATAAAATTAATTGCATATTCAAGTCCTTGCATATAGTTACTTAATTCCCAATGTGCTGACTGTCTAAATCAATGATTCTCCACTCGGCTATATGCAATGACATATTACAAATGAATGACAAGTTCCCCTTCAAAGAACAAATAAATCACTTTCTTTCACTGATTCTTCTGAACGCTAGCATAACTGCAAGATTGGTATACTTGTTGCTTATGGTCATTATATAGTGTCCATTTGCATTTCAAATAAACAATCTTGATTCAGTAGAAGTTCTCGAACAATTTTTATTTCAACAGAAGTCAAATAGTCGTAAACAAGTCCTGTTGTGACCTTCAAATCTTATTGAACAATTAAATGCCAGAGTACACATGACAACCTTCTACACAGCCAGTGTACTATGAATTTTACGCTTGTTTACGTAACCCACATTCATACGCGAGCACCATTCTTAACCTACCTAGTTGGTGATTTCACCTTAGATCAGCCTTGTCATGAATGAATGAGAGTCACAACAACAAAGAGTAAATATACTTTTACTGTAGTGCCATTTATTTATTACCATTGAATTAAAGGATTTAAAATATAACTGGTTAATGACTCAAATAAAAATTATAAAGTAAGTTCAAACGATGATACATAATCCCATAAAACTTTACAATGGGAGAGCCCAAATTTATACACTTTTCTTTTTGTTTTGGAAAATGGGTCGAATAGGACGATTTAGGTATAAAGAAATTTTAAAGACTCCACCCTTCTACTGTCTACTAAATTATTTCATTTGCTGAAATGTTGTTTAAGAAAAAAAGTGCATTTTCAGCCTATTTCATGGATGTAAACTCATTTTAGTTTTACAACATCTTCAATGTACTAATACAAATTGCTTAGTTTACTTTCTACTTTGATAACCATGTGATTCACATTCCAGTGTTTTGAACATCTCAGGATTAAAAAATCTATATGTACCTTTTCACCAGTCATTTTTCATCATGAAACACTTGCATTGATTTTTTAGTTAGGGGATTGTTAAACCTCCATATTTAGATGTCATGTATAATTTCCAAATGATATCTTTCAGCGACATATAGAGCCAGGATTCTGGCAATGTGCTAGGAACAGTGCTCCCCCCACCAGTGTTTGAGAAGTGCACTTAGCTTACTGCAATTGCCCTTTGGAAATTCCTAATCGGTTGAATTCAGTTGCTCAAGATTTTAAGTTAACTGGGAATTTTTAAAAGTTTCTGAACATTAAGAAGATTATTGTGATGTTGTTGTTACTGATTGTTATTTTATATTTTAAAGTAATTTAATTTATTAGTTAAACCTAAATTGCATTCTCACTAAGTGCTTTGTTTTAACTATTCATGCTCCCTGCACAGTAACCAAATGTCTACATCACCTAAGCGTGATGCAGTTGTAGTGTCATTTTGCTGGTGGTATACAGGGGCAAGGACGTAATGCACCCAAAGGCACTTAAAAGTAGCCATTTCTTGACTGACAGATGAAAGCCTTCCTAAACTGCTGTATAGAGGAGTAATTGGTATTTGGGCAGATCATTGGTCATACAATTTAACAAATCAGGTTTGCAGTAATCAAGGTTGATTGAGTTTTGTGGCTGTATCTTCATATGTAAGAGTCTCGACAATTATAAACTTTAAACATGTACAATTATGTTATTTGACAATGGATTGTGATCAAACAAACAGCATTGCAGGGATATTTTTGAGATGAGCCATTGTTCATTTGCAAGAAATGCATAGTAGATAGAGTAGAACGGAATCAATTTTACATTGGCCAAAACATATATGTCACATTCAAATCTTACAGTTGTTTTCTTCCAAAGGTTATAGTAAGAGAATGAAATGGTTGGCCCATCAAAAGATTGTTAATGGCTTCTAAACTTTTGAAATGTCCCATTGATTTCCTTAGTGTTGGATTGGTTTATATAGGACTATGAGCTATTAGTCCATCACAAGGAACATTGGTTTTCTGAACTTGGTAGGTTCCTGGGTAGAGAATTGTCATGTGATCTATATCTTTGTGTTTGGATTAAGGTAACCAAACTTAGTCTATTTGTGAGTGAAGCCAGGTTGAGCAGAATTCGATGTTTGTTCATACACTTGGCTTAACTCTGCTGCAAAACAAAATATACACAATTGTGACATGGTTCCCTGTCCTTTTGGATAAAATGGCGTTAGACATCTAAGATGCATATGTATTGCTGTTCAAAGACTGCATTCAAATTTCAGGCTTTAAAGTTTTTGTCAAAACAGGGGACATAGTGTTGACTATCTTATCGATATTGAACGTTTTTATAAGAAATATTTTTGGTGCCCTGAATATTGCTTTAATGAGCTTCTTATCACTTTATAGACAGTACTACTGACCAGAATTTTAGCAGACATGGTTTACACACTAATATCATCAGCATGTTGTGCAAACTGTATTACATGCAAGACTTATCCTTATTAATTATCTGAAGATGTATGATAGGCTGAGATCGTGCCACAGCTGTGTTTTTAATGGAATTTTGATCAAAGCTGCCAATACTCCGATATCAATACTCAGTTGATTACAGTTACAACCAAGATCCATGTGTGTCATTAAGTTGATTTTGGATCTGATTGACTTAGATTGTCATAACTTTACTTACTGTGTTCTGGATCATGTTTTGGTCAAGCTTGCTAAATAGATTTTGGGTAACTTAATTATTGACAAGATCATTGTATTTTGACGATTTAATCTTGTATCTGATTATTTGAGTTTGTTATCACTCTTAAGTCTAAACTTCTACCAATTGTTTTGATCTTTGTAAATTAGCTTACATCATTATGGTCTTAGACAGGCTTATAATAAATGATATTTGTTGATGTTAATGATGTGGATCAACTTGTTACCTCAGCAGAGACTACATTTGTCATTAATTTAAATAAAATAGTTATAGTTGGAAAATATACCAATATCTAGTCAAGTTTTGGGGGTTTCAGGAAGGCTTTGACACACCTGGGTAACTGGGTCATATTCCTGCTATTTGAAGCACCATTTAGTTATGGTATGTTCTGAGGGAATGGGTCTGTCCATTTAGTAATGGGTAGCCAATCATATGTAAGGAGAGTGGGTGTGGGATTGTGATATAGTATACGATAGATCGATAGATAGATATATAGATAGATAGATAGATAGATAGATAGATAGATAGATAGATAGATAGACAGACAGACAGAGAGACAGATACAAGAGAATATTCAGCAGTAGATCAAAAAAGGAACAAGAACAATGGAGTGAGAGATATTATAATTTGGAATATATATCAACCACGGATGTGGCTAAACAGTAGTGTAGAACTTGAAGAGGTGGACTGGAACTTTTGAGTGTGTTAACTAGATATAAACAGTAGTTCGCAAAATGAAATAGTGTTTTCATTATTATAGCACTGGACTCCCCTCACCTGAGAAGTCAGACATAATCCTTTATAGAGTATGTTAAATTCCAAGAAGAGAGAAATTAAGAGTTTTTATTTCTGTTTTTGACTTTTTTAAACGTTCACTAGACATTGACCAGAGACATTGAAAGAATTGTAATACAGATTCGTAATCTGCAAATACACACACCTAGCCATTGACGATAAATGGCACCTTTCCTAGTACCCCAAATATACATTGTTCTATCTGGGTGCACCTTTGGGTACTTGTACTTGTGAGTTATGAATTATTGATATGGCCTGTTTGAGACAAAACTGAAAAACATCAACCGCGGGGTCAAAACGAAACATTATATGTGCAGTTGTGATTCTCATGTCAAAATATACATTTGTAGTGAGCTAAAATGCAAGGACAAGTTGATATTGCACCTACTTGGTCATGTTTCGTTGCGTGTTCGCATGCATAAATATTGATAAATTATAGTTGTAGACTTCTGCCTTTCTAATATAATTCCTTTATCTTAGTTAATGGTAGACATTATATTTATGTGGACAGGGCATTTTTAAGCCATATGTGACATTCCCTTTGGGGTAGGTTAAGTTAAAGTTTATCTGTATAATTACTAAGTTTATAAAGAATAGAAAAGAAACACATATGTAACAGACAGAATAAAGCTGTATTTAGATTATTACTGTGTATAAAGAAAAGAAAACACTATAAAATAATAACTGCTGTTTGTCTCTTCTGCTATAAATTTCAATGAGTTTGTAAAGATGTATATAGCTGTTAGGAAGAACAGGTTGTTGTATGTGTGTTGTGTGATTTTGACTCTCAATTATTTTTATTGTATTTTTATTGTTCACCATCATGGAAGTCATATAGCAAGTTCAGGGTCCCCTGGAGGCTGAGTCCTCTCAAGCATTTGCCATTACTGATCACCGCCATCTCATTTCTGTCTGCATGGGGTCAAGTCTCGGGCATGGCCAGTATGGGCATGCGAGAAATCTTGCTAGTCATTTCCCTTAGGTTATTGGATTTTACTAGGATTTTCATGGTTTCCTCCTCAACCAGTTATACTGGCCACCAAGTATAGCACGCCATACATTAAGAAATGGTATTAAACTAATCAAACAACAATAACAGCAAAGCTGGCTTTTTAAAGTAGGTTTTCAGAAGAATTGTTTGCATTTGAACTGACTAATACTGATATAAAATTTCAACATTTGGTAAAGAATTAAATACATTTGCTCTCATGTATTGTGGCACCCTCGGGAGGTCTCCATTTTCTCATAAGAATTCCATTTTTAATGAAATTGCAGACAGCCAATTTAATGGCTTCAGTTTCACTAATGGCCCTCTGAAACAAACAGGAGATCTCAGGATCTTTTTCCAGCTCGACGACAAGTGATTGTCGTTTATCACCCTGACTAGAGAAAAGAGAATGAATAGTTAAAAGAGGATCACTATGATCAATACGTTTTGATTGATCCAAACAAGGAGTGAAAGTGATTTCATCAAAGGCCTGACTAATACATGTGTCAGCTAAAGGAATATTTCCCTTATCAAAACCATTCTCAAGAGATTTCTTTGCCATAGCTCTGGTAACTGCACAAGCTGGATCTAAATCAGGAAATTCTTTTTCAATAGGATCGTCTTTGTGATCCAAACGAGGCTTGTCAGTTACAAGTTGATGAACCACAACCTTGTCTCCAGCTAGGACATTGCCTAGCAACAAATGAATGCCGTGAACGGATAAAAGAGGACACTAGTCCGACTGTCAAATATCCTGAAACTAAGTCTGATGACAAATTTACACATTGGAGAGGAACATTAACAAAGCCGAACTCTACTCCCTGAATGAGAACACGCTCATTAGAAGAAAACTTGTCAGAAAAAGGCAAAGTACCTGATAATAAAAGACTCTGAAAAGCTCCTGTATCCCTTTAAATGTTAATAGGGATATTATTGGCCATATCACCCAAAAGTGATATGGAACCCTTCGTCATGAATGGTTCATAATTTTCCATAATAAAATCAGACTGGGATTTATTAGACCCAACAAATGCATTGCTTTCAATACATGACCGTGACCTTGACCTCTTAAAAATATGAGCATTTGGGATAGGTCTATCTTAATTCTGATGCTTATATTTCAATTTCAAGCAATCAGAAATGACATGTCATTTCTTATTGCAATAGGTACACGTAGGAACAGACAAGAATTTTGAATCAAGCTCATCAGAAGCTTGATTTTTAAAATTGTGCCAGATTGAGTTTTAGAAGGAGCAGTATTAGGCTGAAATACCTTTGTTCCAGTAGACTGTTGAGTGAAAGACTTGCCTTCAACAGGAACTTTATGAATTAAGAAATAGTCGTCAGCAGCAAGAGCAGCATTTTCCAAGGTTTCGACCTTATGCTTTTCAATATAAGTCTTAATGTAACTAGGAACACAGTTCTTGAACTCTTCAAGTAATACAAGTTGTTTGAGATTTTCAGAATCTTGTTCATCTTTCTTAGCTAAGCACCATCTATCAAACAACTGTTCTTTTTCTCTTGCAACTTCAACATAGGTCTGTCCAGCTTCTTTTTTTTATAGTTTCTGAATTTTTTCCATAAGCCTCATGGATTAATTCATGGATCCACACTTCATCGAGAATGATCTACATGCCTTTAGTTAGTTGCCTGTTTATGCTAAACGTTCATAAAACCACTTACTGTGTCTTCACCCGTTATATCAACAAAAAGTAGGACACTTGCCACTCAGACACAGAGCAGTCTGTTTCATCGAATTCTTCACTGCAGGGATTCGCTTTGTTTATTTATGAGTATTCAATTTTGCTATTTAGTTGTAATAGGCACAAATTTAGATGACTTTCTGTTAAATTTCATTGCAGTGTCAAAAATTGACACTTCCAAAATTCAGGAGTAAAATGGCGGATTACATTTACAAAAACCATTCCATTTCATCATGTATGAAATGAATGGTGTTGCACTGTATGTCAATATGAATTATTTTATAATCATTTGTGCATGAAATAAATTCAATAATTTTAACTGCATTTTTGAATGATGACGGGAAAATTCAACGAGTAAGAGACGCTGATATCATTCATGATGCTGTGTGGAAGGAAATATTATTTCATTTGTAATGAGTCCTTTGTACCAATGTAACGCTATATTCTAATAAACAACATCATTATTAAAGTAGGACATTACATCCTTAATAGTCATAAAATATAATACGCCTCTCCTTTATATGTATGTTTTTCGGATGCTGCATGTCAGGGTTAGTCCTACAATGCAGGACGTTTACCCTGACAGTGATGGTTTTGAGTGAAACATCTTAATTGCTTCAATAACGGCGTTGTGAAAGTGCTTAATGTCCATGGAAAGAGTTGTTTGTCTTCTATATTTAGTAAACGTTGTCTCTTCATTTTGTATATTTGAAGTAATACTTATCTTTCTTATTTCTGCTGACTTTGTCTTTGTATGCGCGTGTGCACAAACGGCTATGGGATTTAGAGTATTAATCCTATATATTGTATAGCATGACTTCCCGCTAGACCTACGGTACACCACAATCCTTAACCTATGGTTTTAAAATAAAAATCGCATCAGAGCCCAAACCAGTCCATTCAAATCTGGCAACCCTACAACTCTATCATGTCCCAATTACTACTACAACACTACTATTAATATTATCTTTCATTATTATTATTAAACATCTGGCTCACAAACGTTGAGTACTTACCAAGTTATCTTGTTTCATTGGAATTAACACATTACCTAAGCAGGACGGAAAAGGGGGCGGGGGTTGGAACCGGGGATATATCCCCGGGGTGAGGGCCCTTAAGAGAAAAATTTTGTTTGAACAAGAACTAGGAGAGGCCTGGGTGTTTCTTACCCCAGGGCCCGTGATTGCTGTCTACGGCCCTGTATCTAGGTCATTATTTTGTAATACATCTTACGGGAATAATGTAACGTTTTCCGTACATGTTATGACTTTTGAGTCAAATAATTTATATTGATTGTATATTCTTCTCAGGCAGAGAAAATGATTCATTAAAAATTGACTTGGTCACATATTCCTCTTTTTCCTACCAATCTCACACAAGCGTAGAAAGTTAAAACTTGAACTGAAATTGCTGTAAACTTTATGTTTAAAACAGATGCATCGTAACAAAAGATTCGGAAAAAATTAATGTATGTATATGAGAACGTTGTCATAGCTGCCCAAGGTTTGATAGCTTTTCGGGCGTCTACGCCGGGTGTTCCTCCACCCGGAACAACAACAACCATGACGTTATCAAGCTTCATTGGTCTGGCAAATGTCAGTGGGCTTTAATTAATTAAAAGTCATACTGAAGACGGCACCAGATTTTTCAGCTCTAAATGTTAGTCAATAATTTAAAATCTTTGGTCATGCAAGTGAGGTAGCACACGGTGGAGTACTGATTCAAGAAGACAAAGATGGCGTGGATCATCATCTGTGATACATTTTTAAGACATTACACAAGCAACAGAGACGTTATTCCGAATTCGACAAGGAATATTTGGGTTTGATATTTGCGCTGCAACGCTTTGAAGATTTCAGATCTTCCAATCATTGCATTCAGTGATCTCAACCACATATTATATCATCACAATGAAAAACGAAAATCATAATTTTTAAAGTAGAGCTTGATGCTGCAATAATACAACATTGACATTTATCACATTAAAGGGAAATATAGTGTTATTGCAGATGAATCATATATATATATATATATATATATATATATATATATATATATATATATATATATATATATATATATATATATATATATATATATATATATATATATAGCTTTTCTCATTTGTCCATGACTGCAGATTGTAAGGGTCATTAGCAAAAAATATATTACATAGGGATATCCGTCCGTTATTGTGGGTTGACTTTCAAGAAAACAGAAAACATTTGTAAACATATGCTGTGCATCAGCTAAAAGAAATCACAAGGCAGCACGGAATATAAATACCAAGCAATATAGTGAATCCACCAACCTTTTCTCAAAAACTCACGACAAAAATGAATTATTATTGCACGTACGAAAGCTGCAGTTGTACGTGCGATTGGGAATATATGTAACCAGAATTTATCGAGAGCTTGGTTTTTTCCAGCAAGGATTATGGCACCTTATATACAACTGGACGTATAATGTATAATTTATAATGGATACGTGCAAAAAGGCCAAGATTGAGTTTAAGAAGGATTTGTTTAAAGTCATGAACAATGCCCTATTCGGAAGACGATAGGGAATCTTCGGAAACGGATTCGAGTAGATCTTGTTCATAATAGTGAACAAGACCAACTTCGAAGTTTTCTCGCAGAACATGCATTTGAATCTCAGACTGTACATAGTAAGACATCGAACCTGAAGCTGACGAAACCTATCTATGTTGGATCGCCTGTGTTCGAATTGTCGAAGTTGCTCATGCACGAGTTCATTAGGACAAGATCAAACCGTTGTACAATGAGCGCATGAAGATGCTCTTCATGGTCAACGGTTAACAACTTATGAAAACCACCAATGGTGATTTCTAAGTGGGCATTGCATTAAGCGCGCTCGCAAAGGAATTTCACACAGATTATCCAAAAGAACGTGCGTCTTTTAGTAACGACAATAAAAATGGCTATTGCTAAGTTCAAAAGATGAGTGTTTGGGAAAGAAAATCGAGATGTATGTGGGACTGCGACCTAAAACATAAATCGATGGTTGTTGGATCCAGCAAGAACATTTAAAAAGGCCTAAAGGTGCTAAATGGGTTGCGTTGCCCACCTTCTAATTATCCAGGTGAATACATATATGGATTAAATATGTTTCCGAAAGGTTTTAGTAGTATGCTAGGAGGCTGATCTTAAACCAAAAGCGGATTCTGGACCAGAGCTCCAACTCCCCATTCTGGACCAAAGTTTCAACTCCCCCAGTAAAAAAATATTTGTGTACCTTATGAATTAGGCATTTTTGTTTTGGTGAGTTATATCTCTGATCGAGGACCCGTCAGTATATTTATTATTTTTTATTGTTATTTTTTTAAAGTTTAAGTCTACAATAAAAATATACTATAATTTAAGTCTACAATACTATATAAAATATCAAAAATAACCAGTAGCATCATAAGCGGTTACCCGTCACTGAGGCCCCTTCATTGCCTGTGGTTTCTTTGAGGGATCCTTAGCATGATGATGTCTTTCTTGTGACCGTTATTGACACCCCACAAAGTTTTCGTTTTGGCCACATTCTTTCTGAATGTTTCTTTATGGGGTACTCTTCAAATGAGGTAGAGAGCTCACACATGGCTACTGGTTATTTTAGGGGGCTCCTTGCATAGACACATCCCCCAGCGAATCACTAAAGGAAACGAAACTTTAGAGATTCAGAGGACTGTCTAGGCATTGCGGTTTCATATAACCCCCCACCAAATTAAACCCCGGGGTAAGTGCAAAACGCACTCACCACGTTGTTAACGTGATGAGAGATTACATGAAATGTTGGGGCGGAGCCCCCCATCTTTTTTAAATTGTTTTGGTAATCTAGAACCATACCCACTAGCATATGCCAGTGATGGGAATCGAACCACAGACCTTCAGTACAAGAATCCAACATTCCTGCACTGAGCTATGGAATCCGGTTATATGTATATATTCGAGAAATTACTATATACTTACCAGTCACCTGATTGTGAATAGCATTTCATTTTTCTGATTCTGAAAAACATTAATATAAAATTAAATCTGAAATCTAAAATATATTACCGTCTATTTGTATAGAAAAACGAAAGCTCTAATACAGCGGCTGTGCGGCTGTGTATATTATAGGCGAGAGATTCTGCAGTCTGAAAATCAATAGGTGGGTTTTTACCCAGCCTGTAAAGATTCAGGGAATTCCGTTTCAGTACGGCATTAGAAACAGACAGACATACTAATACGCCTGGAAATCACTTAACAGACAAAACGAACTCACTAATAGCCTGGAAATCACTTAACAGATTCTACAGCAGCGCTTTATTACAGACAGTCTGAAAATCAATACGGTCTTATACAGTGCATTCGTACCAATCTATATTCGACAATCCAGATACTATTTTTAGATATGCTGGAACGGTATTATCTCCCTTCTAAAGGAACACATAGAACCGATACTGGAAATTTAGTCGTGAAAAGGAAATTTTCCGTTTACAAGCAGGGATTTAATTTCAGTAAAAATCATCTGGATTACTGATGTAATGCCCAAGTGCTAAAGTATTAATTCCATTTTTGCAATATCTTTTATCATCAAAATTGCTAAGTCCACATTTTCTTATCGTATCTGTCTCGAGCTTGAGAAGATTGGACTTGATAATATTCGATTTTATAAAGCTAACATTATTGTTTAGTGAGGTTTTACAATCGTTAAATTTCATACATTTCTTTACATATCCGCGAGGAATACCTTTCGCTTTCTTTATCAAGTTATTATCGTCGAGAATTACGGCATACATTTTACTTCCAAGTCCAAGAAACTCTCTCGCCGGAACAAATATAAACTCATCTTTCATTTTGCCAATAACTTTTTTATTCGTATTATCATGGAATCCACTACTAGTCGGATAATCTGATAAATCAAATAAGTCACGGCGCTTGTAAATACCCTCATAGACATCTTCGCAATTTATATTATGAACTAGCGAATCTGTATCAGTAAATAGCAACTCCGAATCTGGCCACTGCTTTTTGGTAAAATCATAGTGAAAGTCGTACATTAACCACTTTGATATATCAAGTACAGCTGCACCAACATATATTGGTTTATTTAACTTTAAATTTGTCTTTCGTCGTTGTATTGCAACAAGATTTTCATTAAATATTTTCATGCTGACAAAACCATCATCGTTAACTAATTTATTTCTGCGACTTATATCATTTACAATATCTATCGAAACTCTTTTTCTAATGTTCTCCATTGTCTTTCCAAAAACTGAGTTATTCATTAACTTAAAAAAGTTTTTCTCAAAGTCTGTCTTAGACACAGCACGACGTTTGGTATTTAAGTTAATATAATTTGACATCCACCTCGACTGATTAAATTTTAGTACGCGATGGACTTTTCTCAGAATTAGTCCAGCATCTACTGCTTGTTTTAAATTTGTGTAATGTATCACGTAATTTCTTTTATTTAGCAAATTTGGAACTAGCTTATTAACAATCGAGTTTTTTTGTTGTTGTCATAGCTCGTTGCTCGGGTGATAGTAAACTGTAATCTATCGTCATAGACTCTGCACAAAATGGGTAGTCGTTGTGCAGATCATGTAACGAACTAGGGTAATCTAGATCAACTTCAACAAAAAAACTGACATTAATGATTTTTCTGGGTAAATCTTTTTCAGTTTCTCTACGAAATTGATCACGGGGTATCCAATGAAACCCACCGCACGGCATTGGCTCTGACATTGCATACCCATACAAATTGACACAATCTAGATAAATAATATAACTCGACGGGGGATTTTTATTATAATTGTTTAGATATTTATTATTAGCTACTGCATATTTTTTTTGTTATAACACTAATTCCGCCTCTGATACCTTTTTCAATAAAATTAAACATATCAAGATCTGTCAAGAGATCTAATTCTATTTTGCTTGTTTTTAGTAGAGCGTCCCATGACAGCCCGGGAGCAGAATAATACCAACAGGGATCTAGTCCATAATTGCTGTAGCGTACTCGACGAAAACTTTCAAAAACATCTGCTAGTAGTAATACATCTGTTTTCAGATATATATCTTGATAATCACCAAATGTTTTACAACTAAATTTATTCCAAATATTGTGTGCATATTTGTACTTGTCATCTGACACATCTTCACCTTTTAGCTGCGAGTAAAATTTATCTTTGCCGGTCAGAGAAGTTTCATCAAATCTGCTCCAGTCGTCGAAATACTCATATGGAAAGATACTTTTTTTTGGTCAGATCTATATAGTTTTCACCAAAGCAACTTTGCAGATTATTAAAAGTGCTACAACTTTTCACGAGCTCATCTAATGATGCTGCCATAACTTGCAGGCTGTCACTAAAACGTAATTTTCCGAGAGTAACTGACATATATTGTCCAAAATTATTTGGTATACATTTTATCTTATTATTTAGTTTTAGTTTAGATTTAATTTCCTCGTTGCCAAAAGCTTCTACAATGATATGACTATCGTAGCCACGGAAATTATGTAAAACGACAGGTATACACTTTGGTGCATGAAATTTTAAATTACAATTATTATGAGCTGCCCCTCTGTATTGCCCAGTTAAATGACAGTGATCACGAACTTTATCTTCGACTCCGTTTGAGTCTACTATAGACTTTTTGGCAAATATGACAATTAACCGCTTCATTAAATTCAAGTTGTTGCTTAGATGTTATTTTCATTGGAGCTGTCTTAAAAAATTTGTTAGTAATTTTATTAACATCATCTATAAGATTTTTTAGTAACCATACCGCCGGACTTTCACCTCTGTATAACTTTATTGGACGTGAAAAGTTATCGTCGACGCAACAAACTATTTTATAAGCTACTCCGCAAGGAACATGTTGCTGTATTTTTCTTGTTCTTGATTTATTTGTATCATTTTCTGCACCTGCCACTGGAACGAATAGACACTCAAAATCGGAAAAATAACGAAAGGTATATTTAACTTATGATCATAATTTTTTAATTTTAAGACATTTTCTTTTTCGCTCGGCATTGCTATTCTTTGAGCGTTGGTAGAGTATTTAAGATGTTCCTGTAGTTTCTCATTCTTAGAAGAACCCTGCAAACATTTGTAACAGAAATATTTTTTATTTTTTATTTTTATTATACTGTCCGCCAACTAAACCGTTAAAGTTTTATTATCCAAACGTAGTGTCCTCGATAAAAAAATAAATTTATTGTCTTTTGTGTAGCAGTCTCTGAAATATATCTTGGGTAAACATTTTCTCGCTCATCTAGTCCGAAAACATTTACTGAAAAATTATTTTGTTTTTCAAACTTTGGTATCTGATTTTCTGCCACTGGAAAAGTTATCCCGTTAAAATCTAGTTCGTCTTTGTATGGCAAATACTTTTCAGTTCGGTCACTGTGGTCACTCTGAGGATATCTCTCAGACAAAACTGACCAACGAAAACATTGATCGTCGTTGTTTTTGAAACTTATACAGCATCTTTTGTTTTTAATTTTTTTGGGGGAATATCAACGTAAGAACTACCCCGCAGTATGTTATATTTTGCCGTGTGAATTAAATCATCTTTTATCATTTCAAATTTCAAACCTGACCCAGAAGAAGTAAATTCCTCCAATTTTGTTATGTATTTCTTGGTGTATTTCATCGTCGACAGAGGAAATATTTGTTCCAGTTAATATTTTTCGTGATTTAGCTGTTAGATATGGTTCTGAAATTTCGCTGTCGAAACTTGTATTTTCAAAGATTATATCAAGTATATATTTTTTGATTGCATGTAACTTTGATAAAATCATATGATACTGAACTATTAGCTTGATACTGTTGTGGGCTGCAAGTTCTTGAGCTATAACAGGTTGTAAAAGATGATATAAATTTGTGGAGTTAAAATTTGCTAAAACATTTTGATTATCAGATTTGTAACTGTTGTCGTAACCTGAACATGCAGTAGCAATTTTTCTGCTTTGATAATGCTCTTTTTAGCAATATCGCGCAATTTTAACATTATATTATATATGGCATTTTTATATTTAATTAAACATTACGTATGAAATCAAGTAGAGATATAAAATCCCTATAGTATAATGACAGAAATTTTGAGATATGTGAGAATGACAGCGGAAGTGCAAGAAACTTATCATGTTCACCCAAAGTACAACTTATATGCTGCAAATGCACTTGGTTCACTTATTAACATAAAATCTAAAAATTCTGTAGGAAAACCAACTCCGGCTGGTATGATAATTTCAGTAAAAGGAGATGATACAGATATCACCGAAATGTTTAGAAAATATTTTCTTTATGGTTTATTTTGCGAGGAGAAGTATAATAGACTGGGGTTTCTAAAACACAAATACACCTTTCTATCTGTTTTACTAGCGGCCATGTTTTTTTTTTTTTTGTTTTTAGGACATTTTAAGGCTTCTATCTTTTACTGTTTTGTTCACTTTAGGTAAGCAAAACATATAATTCTTACACAGTTTAGCACTCTTCTGTAAAATTATTTTCCTACAGACATCCGAACAACATAAAACACTAGTGCCGATCAGGAAATAGGGCAAAAATGTTTAGAAACCCCAGTCTATTATACTACTATAAAACGCATATTGTTAAAATCATCGTATTACCTCGGTGAAGTCTATAATTGTTGGTGGTTGTTGCTTTTTTATTTTACGCTGTGGCGATCTTTTCTTATAATAATACACAAGTGCACGATAATTATTACCACCACATTGCGAACATAAATCGGTTTTACCTCGCAGCCCAACACCACAGCTTATGCACGGCTTTAATCCTTTAACAACTTTTTTAATCAAATAATTGTGCTTTCCAGAGTACTCACCATAGCAGGTTTTATTACAAAATTCTGTTGAGCCCTGCGGTAGATATTTACAATGATTCGTCCCCTGTTGGAAGGGCATTATATTATACTATGATAATTTTTGTTTAAATTATAATACGTAAAATCAGGCAAAAATATTTTAATTAGATTAAATTTATGTAATTTGTTATATATATATAATGTCAAATCGGACGTATTACACTCGTTCACAAACAGCTAAAAAGCTGATGAGTGAATATGGGGCTCTTTCGGGCAAGTCTACAAAATATCCAAAATCAAATCACGAATTACAGCTGCTTCGGAATGAAATCGAAAAGTTAAAGACGGAACGAGAAAAATTAAAATTTTCAATCGCCCTTGAAGAACTAAAGTTGCACAGAGGACTTGGCAAACCGACAAAGAAAACGCGCCATGAAAACACAAAAAGATTAATGAAAGAGTATAAATCATTGACGGGGAAAGCGGCAAAATATCCTATATCTAACGCTGATTATAGAAAATTAAAAGATGCCGTAAAGAAAGTTTACGAAGAGAGATCAAAGCTAACTATAGAGTTAATACAAACATCATTCGACAAATTCGATAAAACCTACAGGGTTCGCTTAAATGAGAAAGAACCGAGATTACTCTCCGATATAATCAAAGATGCCATCAGGTATATACAACACGAGGACGGTACGGTCAAAATAATCGTAAAAATTCATGCTCTGCTGAGACGGCCAACAAACCAGGAGTTATCAGATCCATATCTAGAATCAAAGCCTTTTGTGATATTTCAAAATGACGATATTGAAAATGTTGTTACTGGTATAATGCGGGACTTAAAAGAAAAGGAAAAAGCTGAAGATTTTTTATTAATCCGACAACATGAACCCGATTATGATATTGATGAGCTAGTTGATAAAATCGTGCAAAACTATGAACGTCAAGTTGATGAGTTTACCGAAAAGGGATCAGGCTGGGTCTTTACTAACATTATAGAATTACTGATTGACGTTGATAAATACGATCCTCTTAAAGCGGGTAAATATGTGGAGCTACCAGAAAAGATTAAAAAGTCTCACTGTTGCATTAATGTTCAAAACGCTGATAATAAATGTGTTATGTGGAGTATATTAGCAGCATTATTTCCAGCGTCTAGTAATCCTCATCGAATTAGTAATTATCAGCAATACGTGGGCAGACTGAACTTGACAGGTATTAGATTTCCAACACCGATTAACGAACTGGGCAAAATCGAAAATCAGAACCGTAATTTAATCCCCCACGGTAT
This sequence comes from Megalonaias nervosa, assembly GCA_016617855.1. NCBI lineage: Eukaryota > Metazoa > Mollusca > Bivalvia > Unionida > Unionidae > Megalonaias > Megalonaias nervosa. Next base: position 33,957 of record JAECUM010041973.1, read on the forward strand.
TAATGTCTTTGGTGTTGATGATGCTGTAAAAATATTTCCATTACGAATATCTCCGTTTGCGGGGCCAAATACGATTAATCTATTACGTTATAAAGAACATTATGCTTACATCAAGAATTTCAACGGACTGGTTGGCAACCAATATTCGTCACACAGGGAAAAACATTATTTTTGTTATAAGTGTCTTCACGGATTTACAAAGCAGGGATTACTACTAGGGCATTTAAGATATTGCGTATATGATCAAAAGACGACTTTGCCAAAAGAATCTGATAAAATCGTCGCTTTTAGGAATTATAAGAAGAAATTTGTTATTCCGTTTTCGATTACATACGATTTTGAGTCGATCTTACAGCCGGTTGATCATACTAGTACAGCCGGTTCTCGACTAACGACTCACACAAATGAACATGTGCCAGTTGCTGTAGCATATAAGGTTAGTTGTTTATTAGATCCATCATTGTCGCAACCTGTTAGATTATATCGCAGAAGAACCGTTAATGACGAAGATCCTGCAGTTTGGCTGTTGAAAAATCTTTTTATGGAAGCTGCTAAAATTATGGCCAAACTTAGTAAAGTAACGCCGATGAATCCACTAACGCCCAACCAGCAGAGCGAATATAATAATGCTGTAGTTTGCCATATTTGTGAAAACGAGTTTGAAAGAGATGCCCCGGCCAATAGTTCGTTAGGAAAAGTTTATGATCATTGTCACCTTACTGGCTGTTATCGTGGGGCCGCACATAATAGTTGTAATCTTAAATTTCACGCACTAAATTTTATTCCCTGTATCGCACACAACTTTAGGGGTTACGATAGTCATTTTGTTATACACGCGTTAGGACATCCGGATATAATACAACTTTGTAACGCACAAAAGATCGATTGTATACCAACTAATGCTGAAAAAATAATGTCATTAACGGTTGGGTCACTTCGGTTTATTGACAGTATGCAGTTTATGGCAAGTTCATTAGATGCCCTTGCAAAGAACTGTAGTGAGTTTCCATCATTGACAGAATATTTTGATGACACAGTAAATCTTATGCGTGAGAAAGGCATTTTTCCATATGAGTATTTGGACGATATTAGCAAGCTCGATGAAAAATCATTGCCAAGCAAGGATCGGTTTTATTCGTCACTAAATAATGAAAATATATCAGATAAGGACTACAATCATGCGCAAGAGGTTTGGGGCAGGTTTGATTGTCACACGATTGGTGATTATTTAGATATTTATTTGATTCAAGATGTTTTATTGCTCGACGATATTTTCAGAAGTTTTCGTTTAACTAGCATTACTAATTATGGACTAGATCCGTGCTGGTATTTTTCATCGCCAGGATTGTCGTGGGACGCATTGTATAAGATAACCAAAGCGAAAACTGAACTAATTACTGAAAACAACATTGATCAGTATTTGTTTATTGAAAAAGCAATTCGGGGTGGAATAAGCGTAATTAGCAAAAAACATGCTGTCGCAAATAATAAGTACTTGCGTGATTATGATCCTGATAAACCAACTTGCTACATTATTTACTTGGATAAGAACGCATTATACTCGTGGGCTATGTGCGAAGCCATGCCGAGCAGATGTATTGGATGGACTACTGCGGCTAAATTTCTCGAATACACTAATAATTTTACAGTGGATCTAACAAAGTCGAAATATTCATTTTATGTTGAGGTTGATGTAGAATATCCGGCAGAACTACATGATTTACATAATGATTATCTGTTTCTACCAGAAAAAAATGATTATATCAGATTCTTTATTATCACCAGCGCAATTGCAAAACCGCATTGGAAAACCATGTTCGATTGAAAAGTTAGTGCCGAATCTGATGAACAAAAAGAATTATGTGTGTCATTATAGAAATCTTAAACAAGCAGTTGATCATGGACTGCGAGTAACTAAAGTGCATCGGGTTTTGATGATAGAGCAATCAACATGGATGGCTGATTATATCAGGTTTAATAATGATATGCGAACCAAAGCAACTACAGATTTTGAGAAGGACTTTTTCAAGTTGATGAATAACTCTGTGTTTGGCAAGACAATGGAGATTATACGTAATCGTGTTGATATTGAAATTGTAAATTGTAAGAAACGGAGAAACAAATTGGTGTCTTCAGAAAAGTTTGCGGGAATAATTCCAATAGCGAAAGATATTGTTATGATCAAGAAACGTAAATCAAATCTGATTCTTAATAAGCCAATATTTGTCGGGGCTACAGTATTAGAAACATCGAAGTGGTTGATGTACGATTTCCACTACAATTTTGTGAAGAAAATATGGCCTAAATCAAACCTATTATTTACTGACACTGATTCTCTGGTTTATGAAATATTCCCTGATAAAAATCAGGGTGATAAAAATCAGGGTGATGCTTACCAGGACATGTTTGATCATAAAGATGAATTCGACTTATCTGATGTGCCTAAAAACAGTCCATTCCACGACCCGACTAACAAAAAAGTAATGGGGAAGATGAAAGATGAGTTTTGCTTTAAGCCAGTCGCTGAGTTTATCGGATTGCGCAGTAAAATGTACGCAGTTCGTGTAGACGATGGCAAGGAATCTAAAAAAGCAAAGGGCGTTAAGAAATGTGTGGTTAAAACAAACATAACATTTAATGATTACAGAAACGTGTTGTTTAACAATAAGAAGCATACTACGGAGATGACATCGTTCCGATCGTATAAGCATCAGATTAAAACTGATAGAGTTATTAAGCAGGGGTTAACTAATTTTGATGATAAGCGATGGTGCGAGGATGGAATTATTACACTTGCATTAGGCCATTATCGGTCATCCAATCAGAATAAATATACAAATTGACAATTATATCTGATTTACTAAATTTTAATCATTTTTTGTGTTACAAATATGGATAAAATCGCGGTGAATGACATAAAGTTCCTAAAAATCTATCTTGAATTAAGAACAGACTTAATTGACAAAGAGTATCAAATAAGATGCTTAGAAAATGAAATAACTAGTTATCAGATTAAAATCGACCGTATGAAGAAGACAATTTCAAGTTGTGACTCATGTAAATCAAAACAAAGTTGAATTTTGCTCAAAAACCTCCATATTCAAGTTAAATGTATATTTACATATTATTAATATGGTGGTCATCGGAGAACCTCATTCTGCCCGATTGGCGCGTGAACGACTAGAAGCAATTAGAAAATTTTTACCTGTTCGTGATGCTGTCAAGCAACAATTACAACAACGACAAGAATCTTATGTTGAATTTGAAGAGGATACAAAACAATTATTCAAACCCATTACAGAGACAACCAAGGACATTAAGCCGATATTAGAGAAGACCGCAGAGGCAACTGGAAAAATAGCAGAAAGAACAAAACAGACAAAAAGGATTTTACGTGAACTTCCGGCTGAGATTGCCGCTGCTTTACCAGCGCCTGTAGAACCAGAACTTGAAGAGGCGGCACCTGTAGAAACACAAAAACGAATTACCTTAGCTAATAAATTTACTGATGACGCCATTGATGTAATTAAATCAGTTAAGAATATATATGATTTAGGTGTGTATGCTGTTAAGAATTTTAATAACAGAAAGAATTTATTTAAATCTGAAAAAACCAATCCCGGCTGGAATGAATGGGCAAAGTGGATTTTTCGCGTCCATTTTAACACCAATCAGGCTAGGGAGGATGATTTGCGTTATATTGATTATATGCGCGCTATTGATCATTATTATAAGTATCTTCAACTTTCGCCTGAAGAGCAACACAAGTACTTAGAACAACAACAGCGACGAAAATCACGAATATCTGTTCCACAGCGACAAGAACAACAAAAATCTGAAGAAGAAGAATTTCATGACGTTCCTGAGACATCTGGAAGTGGATTTAATAATTCAGGAAGTGGTCTTATTTCATGTCCGAGCAGTGTTCTTACTGATGTTGATCGACTAGAAATACTCATCGGAGGAAAACGAGCTGGTAATAATTCGAGGGAAATAACTAACGAGGCAGCTGATATTTGCAGACGATTATATACAGGTGGTATTATGGACGTTGATGTTTATCGTGCACTTGTTAACGAACTCGCTGATGATTATTATAGCGACTAATTAAATTCAGAATAATATTAATAGTTGAATCTAGCTGAGTGTGGTTCGCCAATAACGACCATTATTAATTTTTGACAAAAATAATATTTTTTTATGTAATTTATCGTGCCATGTGGCCCATTTTTTTATGATAATTTGCCACAACCATCGTCAGACGTTGATTTGTTCTTGCCAGATCACTAATTCTTTCATTATTAATATTTTGCTCATATGTCAGTTTTTCTATTAACTTTATATGTCCGGCAATTTGTGCCACATAATCACTATTTAGCTTATTAATGCGATTTATCTCGCACTTTTGCTCATCAACAATTTCATTAAGTCGATTTATTTCGCACTTTTGTTCATCAACAATTTCATTAAGTCGATTTATGTCGCACTTTTGCTCATCAACAATTTCATTAAGTCGATTTATTTCACAATTCTGCTCATCATGATCATTTTTGACAAGGGGCGCGATTTCATCATTATTGTCCACATCAAACTTTTTCCATATTTCATATACTCTTGCGGTGCCGATTTTATACTCTTTCGCAATCTCATGCGCATTTTTCTTTTTTCTAAGGTTGGCAATTGTCTGTTCATCATTGTCCCTGATAATAACAGTTTTGGGCATTAAAATATCTCGGGCCTTTTTATAGCCAACAGAAATTGCTTGTAGTAATTACTTAGGGTACTATCAGTGGTTATAAAAAGGCCCGAGATATTTTAATTTTATATAAAATAATTCTTTTTTTTTATTTTTATTTATTTGCCTATTATACACTATAATGCCCAAAACTGTTATTATCAGGGACAATGATGAACAGACAATTGCCAACCTTAGAGAAAAGAAAAATGCGCATGAGATTGCGAAAGAGTATAAAATCGGCACCGCAAGAGTATATGAAATATGGAAAAAGTTTGATGTGGACAATAATGATGAAATCGCGCCCCTTGTCAAAAATGATCATGATGAGCAGAATTGTGAAATAAATCGACTTAATGAAATTGTTGATGAGCAAAAGTGCGACATAAATCGACTTAATGAAATTGTTGATGAACAAAAGTGCGAAATAAATCGACTTAATGAAATTGTTGATGAGCAAAAGTGCGAGATAAATCGCATTAATAAGCTAAATAGTGATTATGTGGCACAAATTGCCGGACATATAAAGTTAATAGAAAAACTGACATATGAGCAAAATATTAATAATGAAAGAATTAGTGATCTGGCAAGAACAAATCAACGTCTGACGATGGTTGTGGCAAATTATCATAAAAAAATGGGCCACATGGCACGATAAATTACATAAAAAAATATTATTTTTGTCAAAAATTAATAATGGTCGTTATTGGCGAACCACACTCAGCTAGATTCAACTATTAATATTATTCTGAATTTAATTAGTCGCTATAATAATCATCAGCGAGTTCGTTAACAAGTGCACGATAA
>JAECUM010041974.1:0-37937 GCA_016617855.1 Megalonaias nervosa
TCTACATGTGATTTTTTACACTGAACATTTCAGTACGTATAAATACAAATATATCAATGAAAAGGATCTTCCTTGAGATACTTGCAGTGAAGTCCTTGTCATGGGTTATCCATTTTTATTGTTCACTACTGCATTTTGTTTCAAATACTTGTATGGAGAATTTTCTAGCACAATATGTCTAGTGTATCAAAGAGCCATCTTTATCATACTCTATTACACGCCAATCAATAAAGGTGTTCGGTGTTTTACGGCATAACAACCATTAAAGTAGGTTATTTAGTGTTCAGAAAGGATATCGAGTAAAGTGCCCTGCCCAATGACACAACATAATAGCCAACTCAGTCTGATCCTATAGTACGATTCGAACCCGCACTGTTCAATCGCAAGTCTGGTACGATACCATCAAGGCACCGTGACTCCTTTGGAATTAATTAAGACCTTCTAATAATTTGTTTGCTTTAGTTTTGGGGGGATTAACAACATTTTCATCATATTGTAGGATATACATGGCGGCCAGTGTATTTGGTGAAGGAAGAATACGAGAAGAACCCCGAGATAAATTCCTGACTCACGGGAAGCTAGCAAGGTTTCTCACGTACCCATGTTGGTCGAGCCGAGACTCGAACTCGTGCGGACAGATGTACAATGTGTGATCTGCAAAGGCGAGTGCCTTAGAGCACTCTGCCATCCGGGTACCCTTACTCTCTGCATTAACTATTTATTTATTTGCATTAACTATTTATTTATTTATTTATGTTTTTAAAATAAAAGTACAGATTTTATGAAATTTGCTTTGACGCCAGCCTTATTACTGGTATTAGATTTCTTGCAATATAATCTGGTGAGTCCATGAAAAGTTACCGTTCTTTTGGTTTGACCAGCTTTTGAAAAATATTTTATGACGAGCTATGGGAAGTTAATGAACGATTGTGCTGCATGAGTCGTACCCAATCCACCTTCTTTTCTTATCAAATCAATGACTTTTCTAGGAAAAAGTTAGAAAAAGGGAAGAAAAAAATGTTTGTGTCAAAATATTTGGTAACGTTTTTATGCAACTGCAATAATCAACGCATGCCTGGAAATTCTCCGAACTGTCTAGTTAGTTTTGGCAAATGGAAACATTATCTTGATATCAATTAGATAAATATGCCTCCTGATTTAATAGGCTTGGCAAGAAATGAAGAGCGGTTTCTTTGAAGTTACCTTAGGGTGTTCCTGTAGGTCTCCTCAAATATAGATCAATGTACGAATGTGTCGCGTTTGAAGAGAATCGCCAAAACCAAATATGTATGTATGTATGTATGTATGTATGTATGTATGTATGTAGATTTAACAATTATTTCTCTATGGTGTCAATTTAAAAAAAAAAAAACATTTCAAAAAATGTAAAAACAAACTGCACAAACAACTTTAGGAAGATGAAGCCTTCCAAAAAAATGTAAACATCAAGTATTACAAAATAAAAATATAAAATATTCAGATATTAAATTTCTGTAAAATATATCTAAAACAAAATATAAAGCCAACAAATATAAATTCTTTAAACTATATTGACTAAGCTTGTTATAAACCCGATTTCCCTTGAAAGGTCGTTGATTTTATCAGGTTGTACAGCATAATAAAGTTATAAACAAAAAACATTAAATAAAAAAATTCATTATGAATAATAAAGACGAATTCACGTATAAAAAAAAAACAAAACAACTTATGTCTCGCAGGGTGGAAGTTGATACTCTCGACCAGGATGTATTTCACTATCAGTGGACACAGATACGGTATGTACTCAGGTCGAGGCTCACCAGTCAGTAGTTATCCATGAGTCACATGTGTTTGCTATTGGCAATCGGCACATTACTTCCCGGTCTCTTGAGATTTGTTTTATATTACGGATGGAATTCTCATCCACGCGACAGAGAAATCTGGCTGATCTACTAACCTTACTTTTCGTATCTAGGTCCGGTTGTCTCATCCGGGTTGGCTTTGTAAAGTTGGCCATGCGCTAGCAACATTACTTTTTGTGAATAGATACGAATTGTCCTAAGAAGATTACTTTTTAAAGAGTTAGTTATTCTTAAAAATAAAAATTAATTATTTATTGTTATTTTAATATGGCATCTGTTGATTAAGTGTGAAAATATCGCCGTAATATCTAATGTTTCTTTTTTCTTTTCTCACGCAAAGAATTTGTCTACTTCGGATCGACCAACCACGCCACTGCCTTCATAAATATATGAATATTAATGTTCTTTGTTTACCCCCTATCCCCACCCCCAACAATAGCACGTGGCTCACGAATCTCTTGGATGCAAATATAGACAACATGTACAAATTATAGCTGTCCAATTCATTTTTTTAAAGCGTCATATATAACATGATCCTACTTAATGGTTATTTAAATTTTCACAAAACCTTTTAAGACCATATGGAAAAAAGGCGAGGAAATAATAGTACATGATGAATAATACAATGGATGACTGTGATCAAATATATTGCAGAACATGAACGATTATTTTATCAACTGGGGGAGAAAAAAAAAATCTAGTTGTGGTTTGCACCCATACAAGGGCATTCAATCTAGGGATTGCATTATTACGATTTTCTTGTATCGGAGTTGCATTATTTGAGACAAATAATGTAAACACTCGACTGGGATTTCCTTGTTTCCGTGTAAACCCCAACGCTAATCATATTACTCTCTGCTTATAAGGTTGGTGTTATGAAGATTTGTTTGTGGCTGTTTAATTTCACAATTTCTGCCAATTATGTACAATATGCAGATTTATATAATATTTGTGGTAAGTAAATAGTTTCTTCTCTTCGGAATCGGGTCATCGCAGGGCAGCTTTGGCTGTTTTATCTGCCCTTTCTTTACCTTTAATACGAATATAATTAGGCAGCTGACAGTACAGATTACATTCTTTCCAGACTATAAGAGCAAAAAATTCTTTTCTGTAAGATTTGTTTTACTATTTTAATTGGTTGAAGTTTATGGTTTTGCAAGACACTCAGATTGGAAAGGTAATAATAAAACTAATTAAATTTCTGTTTTGAGCGCTTTCAATGTAGTTAAACTTTCTGCGGTGAGAATGGAGGTTTTATCCAGTAACCGTTCGGAGACGGTATCATGGGATGTTGCAACGGCAGTTCAAGCCTTGTCCCATTCTTTCGAAACGTCTGTATTAGGAGAGGTATGGTCACAATAGGATATTCTGATTCACTGAATTTGCTCTGAAAAAGATAGGGTGTTTTGAAGACTTTTTGAATTGGAAAAGACAATATTAGTAAAGATAGTTTGATGGCGAAGTTGGGTATTTGGAACATGAAATTTTACAGTATTTCAATGACAATCAAAAATGAGGACCAAGCCAATCAATAAAAAATGAGGACAATTTATTCCCCAATCAAAGGCATATATTACATGAGGTCCCAAGTTGCCTTCTCGCTTCTCTTGAAAAGCAACGCAACGATAAGTTGATTTCGTCGCAAATGAAACCAAAAATGCATGTTTTTGTTATTTACGTCATTGTCTACAGAGTTCTCTAAAAAAGTAACCAAAAATTTATAAGTTTGAAGGCTCAAGCCTAGAGTTCTTGCACTTCACTGTTTAATTTCTCATGTTTTCTTTAGTCAAATGCAACCAAAAATGAGACTTCAATAGCAGCTCCAAACAAGGCTGAGCTTTGGATCTAGCTATATGCGCAGGCCCTACGATCAGACCGTCTGTGCAGGTTGCCGAGTTACTTAACAACATCGTGTGGTCAAAATTGCTTGGAAAACTAATTCTAGTGTTTAACCGGGACGAAACATGTAAGTTTAAGAGCAGATGAATAATATTTCTCTGGATAGGATGTTCCTACTTGTTTCATTAGCTGTTGACCTGAAAACCGTCTAGGTCTGGAAGTTAATTTCAGTTACTGGTCTTACATATATTTCCATTTCAAAGTCTGTGAAGAGTCGGGCAGCAGATAAAATTAACATTTATTTACGTTAAATTTGCGTTGATACCTCCCCAAGAAAGAAAGAAAGGAAGAAAGAAAGAAAGAAATTCCAGACTTAATCCTGTCCGTGCATGAAGAAAAATTGTCATCTCTTGAGGAATAAAACAGAATATAAAATGAAACTGGTAAGGGCGGGGGCTATGTTCCAATTTATATTCTTCATGTTTATTTACTAGTATGTTCATATCAAACAACGTACATTCATATTTTGGCATTTTCACCATGTAGATCTCAGCATGCATGGACAAACTGAGACAATCACAAAATGACATGATTTTGTTTGAAAAGTTAATAGAGAAAAGTCACGCTACAGGCAGGCGTTGAATAAGCTGGTGGTTTGTGACCTCTCATAATTGGTTACAAAGGTATTATACACTTGTGTTACGTACCATACTGCTGTATTATTCATTTGACAATCACACCCCTAGAAACCCGGAAGCATCTGATAAAAAAGTTTCATATGATATGAATCGGTTCGTTAATTCTTATAATGTTCAAATAAATGTATTGATTGTTTTATTGATTGATCAAATGGGAATTAGTGTCATAAAGTTCATCAGAACCATTAGGTTTAATTACTTTGTAGAAAGCCCGGCCCCATCCCCCCCCCCACATGCACACACGGGAGGTTAAGGTCCATTTACTATTACTTATGATTGATACACACTAATTTATACTGAAAAGATGTCTGTCCCCCTCCCCTGCAATTATCACGTCTTTCTGATAGAGACGCTTTTGAAAATTATGCCTACGTCTCTGGAAGAAAAATGGATTGTGTTATCGTAACTGTCCCAGCTTGCGTTTGTATGTAGTGTCTCGCAACTCCTTCAACACCGTTCAAGATAGAAACGTAAAGTTGTTTAATCTGAGTGGTCTCCAGGTCTGCATAATTATTTTAAAATCGCTATCCATCCCCTTGAGGTGGAGCAGGGATACCTGTGCATATATGTATAATGGGGGTAGGGTGGGTAATGGATAGACAGAATTATTGATAATGCCTCTCGGTCTGAAAATTGTTGAGAACTAACAGAAAGATAGTTTATTTTTAGTACCGAAAATTTACCATATATACTCGCTTATAAGTCGAGTCCAACAACAAATAATATAACATAATGCGCAGGCAGTTCGGGGTCTTTGTTATTTGCTCTATTGATTACTCCTAAAATTACTACATAGACATTATGCGACGGCAGATCTGGGTCTGTGCAGTGCTGCTGTATTCGACTTGTAATGTCTCCTTCAAGCAAACATATGTCCTCTATGACATTAAATACATGGCCAGGTTTGTTCTTGATCATAGGAAATTTGCGTCAAGATGAATATTTTTAATACTAAAATAAATTAATTAAATATTTCACCCTTTTATAAGTAAGTAACACAATCTTACCGAATCATACAACCCATGCTCACTTTAAATGCTTAAAAATTTATGTAAATACGAAGGTGAGTGGGTGGTGATGAGGGCAATCATTCTTTCAAGGCCATGAATGATTACATTAACCAAAAGAGCGTTTTCTTCACTCGATAAGTGTGAAGGCAATCTCACATAATGACGGACAGGTACTGTAAAAGTGGAGATAATACTGGGATGGTGTCTCTTGACACTGATATACCAGTTTTGATTCAACACACATTCATCCACTATCAGTTTAAACGACCGATTCGACAACGTCATTTTGCCTCTTTCTGTGCACTTGGATGAATACAATAAAGAACACTCTGATAATTGTTGGGAGACCTGGCCTCCTATGTTATGAATGTAAGAATAATCCGAAAGGAACAAAACGCATGATAACATAAACTTTAAAGACCTTTATATACAGATATGGCAATCGTCGGTTACCTTATCATCAAAGAGGAAATTTTACCATTGTTTAAAAGACGACCTGAATATGGAAAACTACTTATTACTGTTACCTAGGAATCAATATTTGCCACTCATAAAGTTCAGGACTTCCAATCACAGACTTTAACGGGTAAAGGTCGGCGGTGGGGACAATACACCGTTTGAGGAACGAAAATGTAATCACTGTAATAAAAATGACATGTTGGACGAATATTTGTTTATTTGTCCCAAATTTAACAAAGAAAGGATACGCTTCTAAAGCCATTCTATTATAGCAACCCATCATTTGGAAAATTACATACCTTATTTGCCACCGATAATCGCAAAATTCCCCACAATCTTGCAATATTTGTTACGGCAATAATGCAACAATATTATAAACTGTGTGCTATCTGTGGAACCGTAAATGTTCCGTGCTTCACAACGATATGACTTTGTTCTCTCTTACAACTTTTGCACACTCTAGTAGACTGACTGTATTCTACGACAACAATGCTACATCTATGTACCCAAATGATCTCACATTACGTCCGAATGGTTCTTCTTGCTATGATTGTAAATGTTGACCTATGATGTGATTTGTATCTCCATATGTTAGTAACGTCGCCTTACAATATTGTAGCAGTTCTGGTGTTTCCATATGCCACCAATGTGTGGCCTGAGATTTACTTTTATTAATAAAATTTTTTGTTTTTTGTTCTGTTCTGTTCTGTTGGTTCAACTTCATTACGCATTCACCATCCCACCGCAACCGTGGTTGTTCGTCGTTAGCGTGGTTGTAGGTTCGAACACTGCTCAATGTACTGCCGTGGCGACTCTCTGGGCAAGGCACTTTACTCACCTGGCCACGACACTAAATACCAGTTCTCTTCAATGTGCTGATATACCAAAAATTAACAATTGATCAATCAGTCAAGAATAAATACATCCTTCCATTCCCTGGATCGATGAAATCAACTCGATAGACACGTTCAGAAGGACTTAAATACTATCTAAAAGTTCGGTACCCAAAATTAACAACTGATGCACCTGCTAGTTTATAAAACACAGAAGTCCGTTTATTGATAGGAGGAATTATATTATTGGTCAGCCAGTAGTTGTGCAGAATAGGCAAAGACAGGCCCTTTATAATTTGTTGTATTTATATATTTATTAGTAGACCTCGAGACACGAGCTAACACGCGTCCAGTATATAACTACCAAGCAATGTATGTTGCAGATAGAAAGATAATGAATCAAAATATATAATTTCAAACAAAAATTAGAATCATATGCATTCCTTTTAAAATTTAATTAATTGAATTTTACGTTCATCTTGCAATACTTTCATCTCTCTTTTGTTTGAGATCGAAATGGAATCATCATAAAGGAAACAAAAACTGCACCCATACAATACATTGAGAAAAGAACATAGATGCGAAAGGTTTTACAAGCGGCAAGTATTTCAAGGACATCAGTTGATAAGATCACAAAAGAACGTAATATAGAATGTTATATGAGACATTCAAACATCATTTAAGAAAAAGAAACATTTACCAAACAAAAGTAAAATTGAACCATTAGCCTTGATTAGCCTTCGTTAGTACATAATGCAAAGAAAAAGAGGAAATGACAAATGAATACTCAAATTAAAGTTTTTAACAAAGACGATATTTTTCAGAGTGTTAAACTTATAGGATGTGTTCTCCGAAATGTTCCAAACATGTTAATCATTCCTTTGTAATAAAATTTGTTGGGAGTTTTTGAAAGAAGACAACTAAGATGCTAATAAATGGTTGAGTTAGAGAGATATGCGAGTAATAATTACTCGTTACACATTTTATGGGAACTGTTTTGAACAAAATTAAAAGAGTACGTACCAGCGACATCATGGACCCAAAAGAAAACACACTCAGTAACTGCCTCCCACTGGCCATTTAACAAAATAAATATAACATTTTAGATGATGCATGAGAAAAAGAACCCCATTTAATGGAACTGATGAACTAGACAAGGAATTAGCAGTTCCGTTTACAATGATATGACCAATTTCATCATAAAATCGAGTGACAGTGCTCAATTGTCCAGCATGACATCATAACCTGCTGATTTAAAACCGGTGGTATGTCGGCGTTTATCTATTCCTCTGAATTCTCATGTAATGCGGCCTAGAATGACTTCTCTCTCTTGCATCCAGCTTCGTACGGGTTTCAACTGCAATATGGATTCTTTCTACGTTCCAACTGCTTTGCGTTGCTGTGTTGCGTTTTATGGAACTATTTCCCTTTAAAATATATAAAAAGGCAACATTTCTCACCCGATTCTTATCAAGGGAATAATGTATGAATTCATAAATATAATTACCGCGTGCATGTTGCTTTAGTGTGAATTTTACTGTCATTACTGAATAATTCAAACCCCCTGCCATAGCACTGGGTAGCCATTAATGCGATAATAGCTACCAACGAAATCCAAGAAAAAGAAAATCAATGATAAAATTAATAAATCAAGCCGTTAAACAAAAATAATTTGTGTCGAGTTTATATATCATTATAGAAAGCATGCATTCAGTAACAAATCAATGATTCATTCATTCAGTTAAGCAGTTAATTGATTTCAAAATTTTGTAGGAATTGACGTTACTTTACTTTGAACTTGCTTTCATTTTCAAATGTTTCCTCCTTTTACGTATTGCGTGAATCGTGTTTTCTATATCGAATGGAGTTCGGGTTACATGAGATTAATTTTATCTTGAGTGGTAGTCATGAAGTTCCAACAAATTTTTTAATTAAAGTCTTGAATTGCATTCTCTGCGTATTGAAAGTCTACGTTTGAAAAAAAATCTGTTCAGAAATGAATCATATTTGTCAATTGGTGGTGCGCTGGTTGCCTCAAATTTGTCAACATTATATATGCATTAAAATATATACACATCCATCCAAATACAGTTTTCTTTGTTTTTATGTTTCAGCAAACTTAACACTAAGGAAGTTATTGTCTAATGCCTCCAGTGATGAATTCCTGAATCTCAACAGTCTAAAAATCGTAACGTGATACTTTCTCCCCGTCTCCGCTATTTACACGTTTACTGAATGATATGTATGCATCAAGGTATGCTACTTGGTTCTTCCTCATTGTCACTTTTAATTAACATATATATAAGCATGTGCTACCGTATTTGCAAATATTTTCCAAAGAACATATTGGGATAAATTCTTGTGCTTTGCACATCCCGAAGCTCTGCTCTGACCTTTGCCATCCCTACGCTGCTTTGACATTGAGCTTTTTGTTAAAATCGCGGAGACCTTATTTAGGCAAATCTCACTGCAGTATACTTAGCGAAGCTAATGGCACTGCTTGTACCTCTTTTCACGTCTATTTGAAAACATGTACCAAAAGCACACAACTGAATGGCTTAAATGTTTGTGACGTGCTTTGACATGCAAAGAAAAGATGCTAGCTTGCGAAATGTTCGTGATATGCTGTGACATGCAAAGAGAAGATGCTAGCTTGCGAAATGTTTGTGATGTCTTTGACACGCAAAGAGAATATGCTAGCTTGCGAAATGTTTGTGATGTGCTTTGACATGTAAGAGAAAATGCTATTTGACGAAATGTTTGTGATGTGCTGTGACATACAAGGAGAAGACGTTACCTTGCGAAATGTTTGTGATGTGCTTTGACATGCAAAGAGAAGATACTACATGCGAGACCTTCACCATTCTCATAGGTTTAATGGCAAGTTAGCACACTACTTTTTTGGGTGCTGAATTATATCGATAGGATAACTTAGTACATTAATAACAGCTTTAATTGCATAAAAGGAAGCTACCCATCGTTATTCTAAAACTTAAAACGTGATTTCTTCTTTTTGACGTACTCAGAGAAATCACTGAGGCTTCCTGATTTTCTCTGTGTGTTAAAAAGTGTCTGCTGTCTGGTGCCCTTCCCCATCTCGTGTTCAACTTTACTGAATATTTTCATCATTCTTGTCACCTACTTGCATCTGCATCATTTTCACTTGCTCTACCTTATCATTAATGTTAGTATTACAACTAAAACATCTTTCATTTATTCTGTAATAGAGCTAGGCTCGTGTCAACATCATCATCTCTCTTCTTATGATTCCGAGTTTGCACAAAATAACTTGTAGTAACACACATATATATCTCAATTTGTAAGGCTTCTATCTATCACAGTGTAGAATTCTATTATTCTTCCTTAATTTGGATAAAAAAAACACGTATATGTCTGATTCACGTTTCCGTGCAGGAATTTTATATTATTTTATTCTTTCATCAAACGTATCGCTAATAACATCAATTTGTCATTTAATAAACTTTGATCTTTTTCTTCAACTTTCTAATTTTCTAAGTTCATCGTCGATTGAACAGTCCGGATGAGAGGTCGCGGGTTCAAACACCGGCCGAGTTATACCAAAGGCTTATATAAATGGTACTAACATCTGCCTCAGAATTAAGGGGTTAGTGTTAGGACTGGTCGGCCTGGTGTCAGGATAATGTGACTGGGTGGGACATGATGTTACATGTCTGCGGCATGATACCCCAGTGCTAGACATCACTATAAACTGCCACACTCCAGACATCGAAGTGATATTGACAGCATTGATTTATCATATATCAAATCTTTAAATTTGAAATGTTTCACGATATTTTCACTATATTTTTCACACTGGAAGACATTGATTTATTACGTACAAAATATTTCTATGCGATATTTTTCACACTGGAATACATTGATTTAATAGACATGCAACATTACAAAATTAGTATATTAGAATTGAAAGAAATTTAACCGTAGATGTCATTCAATTCGCGTTAGTGATAGTACATAATTCTCTTTCAGAGTTACTTTGTCATTCACTGTGCTTAAAGTGAAGACTTTTGATTTTGGACATGTATCTTTCATTTAAAGTGTTCTCTCACTGAAAACGTTTTGACGATTATTTATACTTCGCATTGACATATTAGTTTTGTATTCTGTGCCGTTGGTGATCTGGTCTTTCTTTCTTACTCAGCTGTGCTAATATTGACCAATTTTTGTTTTCATTCTAGATACATAGCGTCTTTTCAAACGCTGATTTGCTAATTTCCTCCTTTTACACTTTGTACAAAATAATTTGATTTTTTCACAATACGAGTTTACACAATACTTGGCATTTTTGACTAATTTTTAATTTATTGACAACAACTCTTCAAAGGAAGCCTTTTGTAGTCTAGAGAGTTAATTTTAATAACATTCAGTTTGTTACTTTTAGTTTTGGTTTCTTTAAGTGACACTTTTTACGAATAGTGATAAACGGTTAATTTACTTTTGGTGACTATTACGGCCAGTGACAAACGGTTGGGGATTTGTAGTGACTTTTACGACTAATGACAAACTGTTGGGTACTTTTAGTGACCATCAGGTAATTTTGTTTTAATGCCTTGTTACGTCTAGGGGCTTGAACTAAGTAACAAGACAAAGTAAAACCCAACAAACATTCAAATTTCCAGAATGTAAATTTATTTCTCTAAAATACAAATATCAAACATAGTGGAAGAATTAAAATAACTTACAGTGTGGGAATTCCTAGAATGTTATTCTAAACTGTACTATTAATTTCACATCAATCCGGAAAATTTCTAAACGTATTTCGAATGAATGTTTTAATGTGTTTATCTGTTAACACCACTGAAAAATTACAGTTCTAACTAAAACAGCTTTTCTTCAAGGTAATCCCGTGAAAGAAGTTTGCCACTAAAGTCCGTAAAAGTTTCACATAATCCGACTGATTTATTTAATGCTCAAGTCCTTGAATAAGTTCACATAATCATCAAAGTACTGTCTGCTTTAGAATAATATTATCCAGTTTGTAAATCGAAATAAAAATATTATAAATAAATCAAGACTTCTTCTCACGACTCTTACCTGGTTAATCTATCTTGATTTATGAATGATATTCAACACGGAAATGTACATGTATTTTTACTATTTTAAACAATTAAAATAGAAACGTCATAAATCCAAATGACTTAAATAAAACTATATTATAATTTAATAGATGATATAGATATTCTAATTGCCTAAGGAAACCTAAACATATTCTTTACTCTCCTCCCCCCTTTCTCTCTCAACAAGTGGTATGTAATATTTGAAACAATGTGTACAAATGTAAACACCCTATTAAGATTGATAAAGTTGGAAATTATTGTTTAATCATACAGCAAAAGTGAAACATAAGAGGCATTCATTGCAAAATCAAATGAATTAGTACTGTGCTGAAGAAATTGAAACAGTTTTATTTTACAAGCTAAAGAAGACTGAAGAACGTATGAACAAATTCATTATGTTGCAAATGATCAGAAATGAAAGAGTTGGAAAAATAGATGATAGCCTGGAATAGTTTGAGGAGGCAATGGAACAAATTGTGCGGAAAGTAAACGGAGTGCAACAGAAGAACTAAAATGGATAAAATATTATCTGGTTCATTGTCTGTCCCCAGCCTTTTGTAAGCATGGGCAATAACATGTAGAAACTGGAGAGAACACCACACTGACAGAAGTCATCAACATGACAGCCAAGCGGGTGTGGAAATTTCATCAAATCCCTTAGGGAAAACCATATGGACAGAAGCGAATAAAGGCCTAAACACATGTTGGAAGTTTTGCAGAGGAATTTACGCATCAGCAAAGAACAGACTAGGCCCCTGCACATTTCAACACCAATCTAGAGAACCGTGCTGTTGTTTGGAGTCCATACATCAACCAGGATACGTAGACAGTTGAGATGATGCAACACCGGAAAACTGATACACTACCGATAGATACCGCAAAATCAGCAGTGTTATGAATATGATTGAAAAACGTAGTCGGTAGTGAGTGGAAATAAAATAAACAAACAACTGCATACAATGTTGCAAAAGGTCATTAACAACCTTGTAGATATTCCATCACCAGAAGTCCTCACCCATTCATCTACCAGCACGATATCAAACTGTTCTCTAACATTTAGGCAGTCCACAACCCCCGACAGATGCCTTTAATACAGCTTTTTCCCAAGGTCCATTCCTTTTTGGAACCCTTTACCAGTTGTAGTAGCCGTTGCTCCCTACGTGATATATTTCAGGCGGGGGCTCTGGAAAAAGATTTAAGAACAAGTTATGACAAAATTGCAACTAAGATATAATGAAGTTTAGGGCTTGGTGGGTTGAACCCCAGGGTTCGCTTCTGTAGCTGGATTGTCCCAGACTGAGGAACTAAAAATACAATTTAAATCTTCCTTTTAATAACTGTTGTCTTTCCCATTATTGTATGTTTTTGTTTTTGGTCAGTTTTACTTACTTACTTACTTACTTACTTACTTACTTACTTACTTACTTACTTACTTGGGTATGCGGCTAGCCGTGTGGCCTAAAGCGATCGCTTTACTAACCACTGCCATCTTATATCTGTCCGCGTGAGTTTTAGTCTCGGGCTCAGGCAATGTGAGTACGTGAGAAAGCTGCCAGTAGCTTAACGTGGGTCGGTGTCTCTCGCAATGGTTTTCGTTGCTTCTACCGCTTCCATTTTTACTGGCCACCATGTACAGCCTATCTTGCGCTGATAAATGGCGTTAAACCCAACTTAACAACAAGAACTTACTTACTTTTCTTCTTCACCAATGATATACCTACGAAACATAATATAAAAAATGCAGTTGTTTTTTCGCAATAAGGATATATAGATTTCGTTCATGCGATATGGAATAGATGTATACATTTAAAAACGCACGAACATACGAATGGATGGGAAAGCATAATACAAGAGTCCCAATTTGCCCTAGTGGGCGTAATGGCATTTACTAACTATTAGACATTCTCAACTTAGGGGCTTTACTAACTGATTTACCTCACAGTTGAAATGCTTGTTTGTAAATGCACACGGATTTGCTGAATTTTTAGTAATTTATTATTTGAAACATATATCAGAAAGATTATAATACATCTTTGTTGCATTTATACACTCATGTATAGATAAGTTATAATGAAGCAAGAGTGAGCTGGATCTAAATCTTCATAAGTTGGAACCATTACAGGTGTGTAAAGTTGCACTGATCATCTAGAACACAATAGATTTTACTGGCAGGTTTGCAATAATTGACGTGAAACCACATTTCAAGCCAGCACCAGTAAATGTATGTACACTATGAAGGACATAAATCATGTTTTATTTTTACCAGCTTTTGAACCATGTGCAGGGTAAAAATCAGTACAAGGTTTTAACAGTATTCAAATCGATTAAAGGTAATGTCAAACTTCCTGGTTAAAATATTTTTTTTGACGAGGCTACGGTGAAGCGGTTCTTACTAATCTCGTTCTGATGTACCTCATTGATGTTAGCCTTGACCTCCTACATAAACATCATTTGTCCATTCATCAACACATTGGTCTTGTATTTACTTTTATTAATACGGCATGCCTTTAGCTTTTATATAATTGATACCTAACGGATAAATGGTCAATTTTCAATTGAAAAAAGTTGTATATTTAATCAATACTTTTATTTGTATTCAACCACCACCACCACCACCACCCCACTCAACCCACCAAAAAACGTACTTTTCTGCTACAATAGTTGCCTTCTCTTGAACATAAGTTCCTTTTATGGCGGACAATTATATCCAAACCACGAAGACAGTTTTCGTGGGGACATTTCGTTCTTGTTCTGACAAAACATAACTCATACATGCAAATGGTATCTTCCGATTCATAGTCCAATAAACATTTTGTTTCTGCTTCATTCAACTTTGCAGTAAGTAGCGAACATTCTTAAGTACTCAATATGCTTATGTAATTTTGCATGATTAATTTAATGAATGATATTTAATGGCAGACATGCATATGAAAGACCATTAGTTGAATGAAAGTAATACAAGCTACTTCCCTAGAGACACCATTGTAGCTGACCCGAACTAGTCTAAGCAGGATACGAACACGGAACCGGCTGTTCTTGATTGATGACACTAAACAAAAATCCGTACGTAACCCTCTTCTTTTCTTCCTTCTCTAATTCGTTCTGGCGTCCAAAGTAGATTTTCAAAATCCAAGTTCCATTATAGTATAAAATTAAAGCACCATTTCTTGGTTTCCTAATTACCCGTATTCAATTTTGAAGATAAACATAACATGTGTATACCTTACAATTAATGGTGTCATGTTTGGCAAATTAATGGTGTCATGTTTGGCAAATTAATGGTGTCATGTTTGGCAAATTAATGGTGTCATGTTTGGCAAATTAATATCTTGTCACGTGTATTCAGAAAATAAGGGCACCTAATGAAATTCCATGAGTAATACGCTTCAGACATTTCAAAAAGATTTCTGTGGGGAAATGATGATGCCCAGGATTGGTATATCAAACTGAGATTCAACCATGGCATATAAATACGCATATAATTATGGATTCAACAGGAGGCGATTGTTTCTGCAATCTCTTTATCAGTGACGAATTTCCACTTATTATTCATTAATAAAACATGAAAATAACGAGGAAAATGTTATTAAGTACCGTTTGCTAAATTAACTGAACATGTTATACAATATAATTGAGCTCTACATTACTTTTCCTTTTCAATCTCTCTCCTGCCATCCTCCATCACTCTCTCTCATGCTATAAAGTACACAAAAAATAAGTAAAAATCTTTGGAGTGAGAATGAAAAAGGAATTTGAGTTGGATGTCAACCTTGAACTTCGCTTACACCGAGTAACCCAGAGAACCCGTGTCCTTATAAATGTATGTGTACACTATCCATGAAAGGTTTCTACAGAGTTACAAGATAATAATGATAGAAAAGTTGCAACATCATGTCGAGATTAGAAGGCAGTACTGTAAATTCCATGACTAGGCGGCACACATACTGTAACCTACTTGACGCTTCAATTTTTTTAAAAAGAAAAAAATAATAAGGTTATACAACAGATTATTATACATGTTAAAATGTATGGAGACCTCCATTATTTGTTATTTATGAGTTTGTCTTGTCATAATCATATTAGGTCTAATCAGACAGACTGGATGAATTTATAAATCATTTCATATTGAAATGCCGTATATACCCAAATTCTCCTTCATATCTTATCCGTAATATTTCAAATTTAAATCTAGTAAGTTTGTACATATGGCTAAGTGTTAAATTCCGTTTTAGATTTCGTTCACATAGTCCCCACATTTGGTCTTGTACAAAACCTTGGATGGTGATGACCAGATGGACGCGTTGGTTAGTACGTAAAGTACAGTGGAGATCTGGTTATAATCAGATTGGGTTGCTTAGAGCGCAGGCGTATGAGAACAAGGCGATAGTTGCGACATATAACTCTTGGACCCATTTGTTTTTATATATAGACAACTCGTGTATAAAATACCACTTTCTAAATACACAAGGACAGAAAACTGTGTGGGTCTTGTGCAATATAGTGTAAGCCTAATGATCATCTTGATCACTCCCCTCTCTCTCTTGTCTGCGTTGAAAATATTTCTTTATGATTATTCTGTATGTGATGATAAGGTATTATCTCTATATTTGACAGGAATTCTAGAAACTCTTTTCTGTAACGAAATCGTGTTTGCGAATTCTTTCCGAACACGGAATTGTTTGTGCATCATAGCCGCACAAGTAGCTATATTCTATAATTAGATACCGTGCATGATCATTAACACGAAGTGGTATATTCATGTACATGCAGGGCCGTAGAGAGCGATCACGGGCCCTGGGGTAAGAAACACCTGGGCCTCTCCTAGTTCTTGTTCAAACAAAATTTTTCTTTTATAAAATTAATGTATCCCCTTACAGGCCCGGGCCCAGGGGATATATCCCCGGTCGCCCCTCCCCCTGTTGTCGGCCCTGTATACACGAAAATGTATAATCTCCATAATTTTAACATGCGTGCTATACTGAACTAGAGCCCCGTTTCCGTTTGTGAAAACATTAAATTTACTCCAGTTGTACTCTTCATTTTGGAAACAAGCTATAAAATTACTTTATTATATAATTTCTCAAGATGAATCTGGAAAATCAAGGGAATGAATTGTAACAGCGATGAATATTCAATTCAGGACAAGAAGGATACTGTCCTATAAAAGTTAAGGACCTACAGGGATCAAATCCGAGTTTAGCACCTACTCGAATGAGATATGTGACTGTTTTTGACTTGTTGAGGACCAGTAATTACGTCATAGCAAACTCTTCGATAATATCCGTTATTGTAAAATATGATTTCACGCTTTATATACTGGAATTAACTACGGGTACAACGGATTGAAAAGGCATTGATAATAATATTGGGGATTAGTAAAATAAATAATTCATGAAGCAGGTTGATTTTGTATTTGCTGGCACAATTTAGTATAGGGTATAAATCCAACACACAGTAAATAATTGTTTTCTTAATGGCCAATATTCGCATCAGATTGGTTGTCATAAAATGGGTGGTTTATTACGCCAATAAAATGAGGAGTCAAAGTCTATTGTTAATTACTTAGTCATATTGTGATCATCAGAGTATACTAATTAATATTTCATCTGCTCCCAGTTAACAAATGTCACTACCAACAACAAAAACCAACTACAACAGCAGCAGCAGCAAAAATAATAAAACTTTTGCATAGTAGGAAACTCATTAAAAATTGTTATGAAATTAATTTCTCTAAGCTTGCTTAGATGCCGATATGTACGAAAATCTACATGACGTGGAAAGTATTTACATGGTTAATACCATTAGGAACATAATGCACAAGATGGTTATCAAAAGTTTATTCAATGGATTTGATCACCTGGCCACCTGCCGACACGTGAGTAAGTAAAGAGTCCAATAGTCGGCGAAAACAGCAGCTTATTAAGTGAATTTTGATGGTGATACTGTAGATACAGGTTGCAAACCTGAGAATAGAGTGCATTAAAATGAAGAAAATCATTTATTTCGAGCAAATAGTTTCCTTTTTTAGAGTACCCTTTTTGATATTGTCAACCTTGAAGAAGCATACAATGTATTGTAGGAGACAGAGGTTGAATCTCGAAGAATTATAATTTTCAGTGCAGTGCTAACTTCTACAGGGACGAATTCATCAGCTGGATCGAATCGATGAATTTCGATTGTCCAGGCCGAAACGTCATGAATTTTTCCGTGCTGTTGGAGATCACGCTAATCGGCAAGTGGGATGCCGGGGCTACTGCTTGCATGATCAGGTGGCCATCGTAGGTTATGAAGCACCACAGGAAGTTTGGTTCTGTTGGAGTAAATTCTCAGCTGCAAAATACAAGCGTTGTGTGTGACACCTCTGTACCCGCCAGAGATGGGATAGTAATCACGAACTTTGAATTCAGAACTTTTTACTTTCATCGCCTGACGGGTTTTGCTCTTTGTTAGTGAAACCGTTCCACAAATCCAGCAGTCAGTGGCTGCGGCAAACTCACGAGTGTTATCATCCGACATAATAATGCATGCTGGTGAATCGCTCTGCCTTCAAATCCATTTCGCTGTGACTTCAATCGATCAAAAGAATACCTCCACTGTGTCTGAAGTACTCTTGGCACGATAAAGGGCTGGCAGTTCTGTTTTGCCATCACATCGACACACAAAATAACAATACTCATGTGTACTTTGTTCTTCGATTTGCACTGCCTGATCGATATCAGGCACATTCATGTCTTTGTCAGCAGAACTTTCTACTGCAACATTCAGGCATGCAAATTCTGCGAATATGATATGCAGGACTTTCATCTTTTGCTGAATTGCAGTAAATTTTACAGGCTTCGTGATTACCAGGCTCGAGATAACTGACCTTGGCGGGACCCATTTTGGTGTTGCTCTGTAACTGGATCCAGGAAACAGGTGATACGGCGAGAGATGGACCTCGGCCTGGCCACATCTTTCGAGAGTCCATCCCGATCCTCCATTAGTATATTTTTCCAGCATTTCGAAAATATTTTCAATGCCTCTGCCACTTTCATTGCTGATGAAGCTGCTGTTTTGACGGTTCAGTATCACGTGGGCACCACTGTGAATCCATGGAGTACTAGTTTTGAATCATCCTTCATTGTCACGGCCAAGCGGCATAACCAAATGTCTTCTTTGACCAAAGTTTTGTAACATCGCTACGATTCCGGTAGTCAAATGTGTCAGCAGTTGTCGAGCGTCTTTTTCTGGTGTGTACGTAGGGCGGGACAATGGCCACGTGATTTTCCAACTCGCCACTACATTTCTGAAATTTGAATTTGGGCACTTGTGATTGTTGTGTTTTTGCACGAACATACTCAACCGCTTCAGTAGCGAGTCGACATTTTTGTTCATCTTCAGCACAAAGACGGTTTTGTTCTTACAAGTCTACTATCGCAAG
This sequence comes from Megalonaias nervosa, assembly GCA_016617855.1. Taxonomy (NCBI): domain Eukaryota; kingdom Metazoa; phylum Mollusca; class Bivalvia; order Unionida; family Unionidae; genus Megalonaias; species Megalonaias nervosa. The sequence goes on from JAECUM010041974.1 coordinate 19,197, forward strand.
GATGTCGGTTTTTCTTGCACCACACGGTATTCGGATATTGTACTCGTGCGCAAATTGTCTTAAATGATTTATCGGTTTTTTTGTTGTAATTTTTTGTTGTTGTTGCTACAGTGGCAATTGGTGGTGGTAATAGCTGCGGATTCAGCACAAAGATGGGTCTCAATAATTAAAATATGTCTGCTTTTCTCATACGACTTGGTATGCATATACCATGCTGCCATGCGAGCTGTCTTAGCTGTGGCACTGTAGGCATGTTTATACTAAAGGTAGGGCGAAGAGACTTTCTAACTGGAAAATTACGTCAATAGTTTGTTTTGTTTTTACTCTTTTGATAGGATCAGAAACTGCAATCGCTTCTATCCTGGTGATTATTTCATCCATTACTTTTGTTGTTGTGGTATCTGCTTATGTTTGTGCTTGGGCAGCCACAGCCGTTTGTGGTTTTGATTTTTGTCTGCGCAATTTATAGTATTCACGAACAGATCCACAAGATTGGCAAAGTTGGTTGCGTGATTTGACTCCGATGCCCCACATTTCAGGCAAGGTCTTGCCCCTAATCCCTCACGTAATATTTGCGTTTGTGTTCTGCTGTACTCGTAACTGCATGGTCTGCCACAGGGTTCGTATTTTCCAAGGCATGTTGCTTTGCATTTGTTGCGTACCTAATACGATGGGACTTCTGCGTTCAAGTGCCATGGTACTTCCTATTTACACACGTGCGAGCGTTTATCTAACTGACAAAAACACAGCTATATGTTCTGTTAGCAGCACTCCTGCTCGAACTCTCCATGGCGAACACGAAACTATAGATCAGTCCTTGCCAAATATTTAACCATGCCTATCTATAGTAACCACAGTGAAAACCTTCTGTGGTGTTGAGTAACACAGTCTTTCTTAAATGAGTCCGCCTCAATAAGCGTATATGAGTGATCATCGAGCATGACAGCAACATAAATTTTGTCGGGCGATAGCCGCATGCACCCAATAATGTTGTGCTTTCTACCGCGAATTTCATCCACTTTGTGCTTGATAAGAAGGTCTGGATATTTTGTGATATTCTCACACTGCCATTTTTCTGCATCGTGGTAATGTGTTCTGTAAAATAAATTGAATTGGGATGCCATTCTTATGCTTATGGCCCCTAAGCAATTGTTTAATTGGCCTGCTCTGAAGCATCACTTGCCTCATCAAAAACGGTAGTCAAAGGGGGCGACTTATCATGTATTTTTTTTAGGGTGTACTCTTTTTCGTTTAAGTTTTATTAGCTTCAAAAATCTGCCCAAGATTTTTTCGCTATATTTCTAAAGTCACTCCAAGATTACCAACTTGTCAATGTGCTATGAATTTGTTTTGGAAAGATTGTACAACATTTTCTGTGAGTCCTTCATGAACCTGAATGACGCGTTCAAAGGACACAACGATCTTAATTTGTCGGTCATATTTTTGAGATTCCATTCGTTTGGAAAATGTACTCCACCCTTTGTAACTTCCATTAACTCTTTCAATATACTCTGCGAATCGATAGTCTCACTGCCACTTATCATTTCTATATTATCAGCCACTGACAATATCTTTAACATGAGACTGTACATATACCTGTGGAAAAAGATCAAATACACAGCAGACTGCCAAAGGCATATAATAAATAAATAAATGTGCTATACAAGCTTAGCAACGCTACTACAGACACAAGAAAAGAATGTACTAAATAGGCTTGGCCGCATGTGTTTATTGATCGCTACCATAGATTTTATCTCCCTGTCTGACAATATCATCACTCTCTCTGCAGTATTTTCCTTTCCACAATCACTGCAGACTAGAGTAGTATGGAAGTGCTGTTTGACTTTATTCGGTAGTCTGGGGACACGGACAGCCGTACTAAACTCTACCCCTATGACCGGCACACTCGCGTCACGTGTGTGTTTACACCTCTAGCAGCCGCTCGACCAAAATAGTAACGAAACATCTATGGTTCGCTTGGAGAATAGCTTGTCATGGAGTTACAGGCGAGTACGGGTGTCCGGGGACCGATAGGGAAGCGAATGAGGTCAAACAGTTCTGAAACATTCTGAAATTATCATGTTCTAGTCAGTAGTGTTACATAAATGACACATGCCGGTATTCTGAAATTGCTTTCCTGGTCACTTTCGTGTAAATTTATAAACCTGAAAAAATGTTAAATGTAATACTTAATTTTAAGGATACGTCCTAGTCAGTTTTGTGTGATTTTAAAACTGCCGGAGTATCGTATGTTTTTTTTAATTTTGAATGCAATGCGTGTGGCAGGATCAGATATGGTATCATTTTATATAATAGTAATTTGCAGTTGCAATAAAGTCACCTATTGCAAGTACTGTTTTTCTCTTTTTTTGGTCTATCCCATTAGTCAGTTAGGCAACCATGAGCCAGGATTACCTGTGGAAGTTGTTTAGTTTTATCCCTGGGCAATTAGATTACCTTGATGATATGTTGATGCTGTTTTGTTCCATTTATAGGGCAAGCAATAAGCAACTTTCCCATTGATCAGTTTGAAAACATGTTAATGTATTTTTCCCATGCATTCATCAGTTTGTGATAAGAAGCAGAGACACAATAGATGTATATATCTTTTATGTACCTTGTATATTTCTCGATGAGACGCATATGATGAAGAGTATATGCCAATGGAATTACCGTATATTGCTCAGTACTAAGTATACGCAATAGGTTATCAATCTGCCTGTTTTTATCTAGACCTAATGCCCTATGTGCGTGTCTGTCTGTCTCTCTGTAATCTTCTTCTCTTACCTTACCACGCTGACTGCTAATATACCTGTAATTTGTACCAGTATCCTTGTGTATTAACTTAAATTTCTCCTTATCTCACTAACTAGTAATTGATTCACGGTAAAAATTCCTTATTATTCGTACTCCATGATACACAATCTACTAAAGGAACAATACACCCATTTTTAAAAACTTGACTGATTTGCCTGTTGTAAGAGTCCGCGATTAGTCATGTAACGTATAAGTCAGAGAATCGGTATGGTTTCATTTCTGCTATAATTATCTATAGTGTTGGACTATTTTTCTAGTATTCTTAAACAAATTTAACAAAATCGACATACCTACCCACCGGTTGGCAAACCAACACTGTTTTTTTATGGCCTTATGTAAATAAAACCAAGCGTGTGTTTGTCGCCGGCATATTGCATAGGTAAAATTACATTACATATTACAGGATCTCCGGCTTCTTCCTTGAGTGACCAAGTCGGTTTGTGTTCACCACAGTGCTAAATACATTACAGCGAGAGTATTGTGTGTGATAATAAATACGTTGATAACAATCAAATGTAGCAACACTTTAAACTTGACGTATGTTTTCTTTACATTTACTGCACTTTTATCTTCGGCGAAGAAAATTAATGATTGAACTGAACCAGAAACAAAGTTGAAGCTATAAGGTTATATTGTTTATGATGGAACATATGCAAAAATCCCGATCCACTTTTCGTTTTTGTCGTTTGTTAGATACTGGCAATTGTAAAAAAAAACAAAACAAAAAAACCCCCAAAAAACCCCATCTCACTGTAGTGGTCTTCGAGCGCGTCTGTAACGTCAATGATAGGTGAGGCATGTTAGTTAGGCAATATGGATACATCAGGTATTATTGACTGAAGAGGACAAATCAACATGTTTTAATAGATTTATAAATAATTCTGGAGAAATATTTACTTTACCAGAATGAATTGATGAATTGGTGATCAACTCTCTCTTTCTCCCAGAATCCTGCACGCACTTTTCAGGCTGACGTTTTCTTCGAACAACAGATGGACATCCTATCAAACTCCATCTTACGCAGATATGTTTGTTCAGTTTCATTGAAAATAATGTAATGAATTTGTGCACATTTATCTTGCACGTATCTTGAAACTATGTAAACACGTATACTAGTGCACGTGTTGATGTTTACGTGATATTAATAGAAGAACCTGACTTGTAAAAAAACAATTAACATTAAGCAGCAAAAAATAATAGTTTCCATACGGTATGTATGCCATCTAATTGTATGACTTGTCAATGAAAATATTTTATGTTGCATAAGATTTTTAAGACCCAGCGATTTTACATAAAGTTTTACAAACCAATCTCATTCACCCGTTCATTTGGCAATTGTACGAATCCCAGATAAATTGAAAATGTATGAGTCAACGGTACTCGCTATAAGCGTCCTCATTATTCCATGACGACCAACCGTCGGGATATCTTCACTTACGATGTCAATCACTTTTAATTAATAAAGACATGATCGGTGTCTCAATCCGCCAACCAACAACTGACACCCCACCGCCCCGAAAAACCCACAAAAAAAAACCACAAAAAAAAAATAACAAAAACAAACAACAATATAAATATTGATACATATTGATACATGTGTCATTCAAGTCGACAAAGATGTCTCGTAAAAGCAAATTATGTAACAACTGAACAGCAGCTAACCTGTAGTATCAAACTGTAAAAGAAATGGTCGAAGTACGTTAATTACAGCGGGACTTTCGGTAAACTGACGTCTGAATGTGCGTAACTCACTTCTCATTCAGTGTATTGATGTGCATTTCTCTTCTGTATAGATCTTATCTCATAATATCTTATAATGTGCAACAAATAAACTGAAATTGAACTTCCATTTGACCAATTCAAATACAGGTCAAGTAAAAAGACGATGTTATGATCACTACAAATATCAAGTGAAAATCATGTTTGATTTGGACCGAAAATCAAATGCATAGCTTCGTATTTTTAAGTTCATGGCCACGACCAGGAATGTCTGACAAGCAAGTAAATAGTTTGTTATATCCGGATGCAGTACTGTAATCGTGTATTTTAACTGCGTAGTACCTGTAACCGATGTGATCAAACCGACCTTGTGACGTCACGGACAGTCTAATGGCGGCTGACATATACAATTCAAAGCAAAATTCTTCATTCTGCCGAACAGCTTGTATCACACAAATTCGCGCGCGCGCGTGTGCATGCGTGTGTGTGTGTGTGTGTGTGTGTGTGTGTGTGTGTATGTGTGTGTATGTATGTTTGTATGTATGTATGTATGTATGTATGTATGTATGTATGTATGTATGTTTAAATGGATGGATGGATGCCCTTGAAAAACTACTTGCGTATATACGAAAAGCCCTATAAATACTATAAATTGTTTATGATATAAAACTAGCACATGATTACGTCAACAAGATATAAGAAAACTTATAAACTGACGTCCATAGCAGGGGTAGAATAAAATCGCCAACTGTAGACGAGCAATTATACCTAAACGCCATAAACAAATCGTGACATATTACAAACGACAGGTACACAGAAACAAGAAAATAAAGCCGATCAAAAGATACCAACTTAAATTACAAATGATAACACATATAATATGTTGATACACATTAAAAAATATATAGCGTGTGTACATTAATGATACATCAACAAAATGCGCATTTATTAATATTTAAATAAGCACTACTAGAGATTTTATTGGTAGAATGCACACTGAAAGACCATATTAATAATTAAAGCATCGGGAATTGGGGGTGCTAAACATTTAAATTTAACTGAAATAAATTTTAAATTAATTAAACGAAAAGAAACTCTGTAAAACTTGATAAACATAAAGCTGATTTCAATTGACCGCTGAACAAAATGACACAACGGACATTTACATCAAGAATCTAACGACTGTTCTAATTAGCCTGCTGCATTTTTGGGAAATCAGATTGTTCTTAATTCTCAGGTCAGGCTGTTCCAGACTCTGGAGGCTTTGAAATTTGAAAGAAAGTTTACCTTAACTTGACCGTTAAATAAAATGACACAAGGGACTTTTACATTGAGGCTTTAACCACTGTTCCAGTCCTTCTTGTTGTTGTTTTTTTACAGTTTTAAATTTTTTATGAAAGAATAAATTGTTCTTAACGTATTGAGATTTTTTTCCAGATTTTGGGAGCCTCAAATATTCAAGAGAGCTTACCGGACCTATTCGTCTGTGTCCTTGCTATTACAGCCAAATGTTCGTGTATGAAATTATAGTTGCATTATCTGAGTGTGATCAGATATTTCAAGTAATTAGTGTTCCTTGTACATTATCTTAAATACTTCGGTTGTCATGGATCTAGATTTAGTAATATGTAATGTAAGACAATTTATTTTCTGAAAAGAAACTCTTATGAGCTATTAGAGTCGTTAGCAAAACAAAAAATTAGTCCACTGTACTATACGTTTCCTCATTTGGTTAGAATTTGTGTTTTTGGAATCATGAGAAAGAGAGTAGTAGTTCAAATTAGATCTAAGAAAGCATTTGTAGAGTTCTAACTTAGCGTATCATTGGACAAATCACTCGAGATGTTGCAAGACGTTTAATTGTTTTGCGGCTTTCAGGCAGATATTAAACTTTTGATGAGGGTCAATATCGACTCCAATAAGAAGCACACATTCCTTACAGGTAATATTTTAATGGCTTTATATAGTGAAATTAGACATAGTTTCATTATGCTTGCGATAACGGTGACTTAGAATGTCTGTGGATTGGTTTTCATGTCATTGCCAGCAGACCTTTTGTGCTGTATCGCTGAGTCAAACTTGCTTTGTAGTCGAATATAGTAAAATAGTTGACAAAATAAAAATGTAATTTATTCCAGCAGAATGGGGCTTATCAAACGTACAGTTCTATTTTATACCTGATAGCTTTATGATCAACCGGTGAATATGGTTGAAAGTGGGGTGAACTTAAGAAAAGGGGTGATGAGGGTGCTAAAAGGTGTGAGTTTAATCTATTTAAAGATTCATTTCAGGAGCAAGCTGGGTAGATAATAACACAAAAGGTTTTCTCATCCTTCATAAATACCGGATATATTTCATCTCGTGGCACAAAAATGATATGTTCTAACTAAAGGCCTCACCACTTCAAATATAGCTCGAACTAACGTAGGATATTCATTAAAATGAGGGGCTCGATTAGAAAAATAGTAGCTAATGCCTTATGAAATTATTTGTTTAATCATATTGAAATATCTGGATGAAGTAAGGCCTATATCGTGTGGAATGTTCTTTAGTCCCCTGGAAGAGAATTTGTTGTATTAATATGGCTACTAACCTCTCTCAACATATTACATGAAATGATTATCTTTCGATCATTGCATGATTGCAAAAAGAATCGAGTTTCATTTTCCTCTTAGATGTAAACGAAAATATCCAGTTCCCAGTTACAGTCATTTATCTGATCATCGGGCACCTTGTCACATCTAAATGTTTACTCTGCATATACACTCCAACTACTCCAATGATCGGTAAATCCAACTACTCGAACGGTCGGTAAATCCAACTACTCGAACGGTCGGTAAATCCAACTACTCGAACGGTCGGTAAATCCAACTACTCGAACGGTAGGTAAAAGCATCAGCTAGGCCAAGTACGAATCCACAAAGACAAACTACAGATACCGGACGCTAACTTGAGTATAAAATATACCCAGTTTATAACAAAAAGTTTCGTTTTGAGCAAGTATGGCCATTTTCTAGAGATCCCTATGATAGTTTAAACGTTTAAAAAGTATATAATACATCACAGGAGATAAAGGTATTAAGTCAATGAATTTCCTTTGTCATGGTAGTGCTATCCAATAGTATTAGTGTCAACAACAATATGTTTAAAAAGATTTGCACTTTAAGTGTCTCCAACAAACTGTACCGAACTTATGATGAATAAAGAAAATATACAAAAACAAAACCTTACCACTAAACAAAAGATATCTAACTTTTCTGAGCAGGTATAAGCAGGTATAAGCAAATATTGCCTGAGTGAAGTGGGAAACATTGTATTGTCACGTGTGGCGAAGCCAAAAGTGACAAAACAATTATTTTTCACTTCACGAATGAAATATTTCGTTCAATCTACTGAAAGAAAAATATATTTTCTGTTCATTATATATTTTTTTCAGGCACAAACCGTCGATTTATATGGATTTGTTATCCATTCTGTGCCAATGCTATTATATTCTGCATTCCTAGATCGATGAAAAGAAGTTTCGTTCTTTTTGTGTTCATTTCTGCATTATGTTTTGCATTTTTAGTTTGCATTGTTTGTTAGATTTTTATTCATTATATGCTATGGGTTATGTAAAATTGTATTTTATAGCTGATCTTGTCTAAAAATCAAGTTCATTTCTACCTGACCAGAATCATTCATTTTAGTTTTGTAAGCAACATGTTGATCTCTATCTGAGCCCAGAACATTGGTAATTTCCCATGAAATGCCGGGTCTACCTGTTGTTTACCGCAATCTACATTATAATTTTAGTAACAGACCTTATGTAATTGTAGCCTGGATTGTTCTGTAAATGAGCTTTTGTTCTAATCTTGGCTCTTCTTTTGTGTCTTAGTCTTTAACATACTCTTGTTTATCTAGGAATTATTCATTCGTGGTGTAAGATCTTGAGACAGAATCATTATTTATTTCAGTCTTTGATTTGGGTTGAAACTGTTCCATTCAAATTATTCTCCTCTGGAAATTTAAAGTGCTCTCTAAGATTCTTGGATAGAGATATTGACTGAGAATTATAGTAAATTCAAACAAGGAAACCTTGGATTATATTACTGTCATTCAACAAAAGACTGTTGGCACATCATTACAATTCAGGTCATTTAAACATTAGTGCATTAGAGACTACCGGCCATTAAAGGCACATCCACAGCGTTGGAAATTATATGAAATACCTCTATGGCTTATTCAGAACGTCATCCAATAGGACTTGTGTTAGTAATTCTATTATTATTTGGGATTTAATTCGCAATATCATAAGTTCTTTTTACATTTTCATCTTGTATTATAGGGAAATAAATCCTTTGTTGATTTTTTTTTTTTTTAAAATTTAAAAACTTCTTCGTTTTCGTTCTTTTTCATTACTTATTTTAAGACCATAGAATCGTAATTGAAAATTTGGGTATCGTCCAGGATACAAATTACTCTAAAATATTTCAGAAAACGTTGTTTTTGAAATTTAAATTCACTTTGTTTCGGAATTTTCTAAGTCCCAGGTATGATGTTACATATTAAGAAATCAATAGTGAAACCAACAAGTTTCCATAATGTCATCTAAAGTGGAGAGCTTTATTTTAAATTCTACCTAGGAAAGATTAGAGTCTTTGAAAAAGTATTACTCACTCCAGTTTACCAGACAATATGATCTATTTGAGACAAAGAAAGAAGCAACAAATGAAAAATATGTTGGTCCAATATTTCATTGAAAGGAATTTTTTGATAAAAGTGGTTTTGGTTTGATTAGTAAGTCTCCATTCGGCTCTTACTTGCAAGTTATGGAATTGAAATTAAAATACATTTTCATTTTGAAAAATATTGCTGAAATTTTGAAATGGCCAAAACAACACTGGACTCTTATTGCAAAATGCACTCATTGGCAAAGCTATTGACATCTATACTTCCCTGTCAGTATGATTCTGATCTGTTTAAGGAATGTTTCTTGAAGGGTTATGAGTTTGTACCTAATGCATATCGACAAAGGTTTAGGAACTAAAAAAGAAACTGGACGACCCCATGTCAAATTTTGCAAGAGAAAAAGAGCAATTATTTGATAGGTTGTACTCAGCCAAGAAATTTGATGAAGGCTATGATAACCTCAGAGAACTGATATTAGTTGAATAGTTCAAGTAATGCGTTAATGGTGACGTTAAAATCTACCTTGATGAGCTAGTCGTTGAAGCTTTAGCAAATGCTGCTCGTACAGCTAAGGATTATTCCTTAACCCACAAAGTTTCTTTGGTCAGTATGTGTGTGCGTGATTTAGATTTTTAACGTAGCTTTAACAATTTTTCAGTCATATCACTACGATGTCTGCAGTGTGACAGTTTATAGTGATGTCTAGCACTGGGGCATCATGCTGCAGAAATGTGGCATGATGCCCACCCAGTCACATTATCCTGACACCAGGCCGACCAATCCTAACACTAACCTCTTAATGACGAGCGCCAAGCGAGGCAGCTGTTAGTACCATTTTTTAAGTCTTTGGTATGACTCGGCCGGGGTTTGAACCCGCGACCTCCCGCATTCAAGGGGACGCTCTAAACACTAGGCCACTGGAGCAGTCTTTAGTCAGTAAGCCTTCCACTCAACAGTCCTCGTGGAAACAGCTAATATAGTCTATTACGAGCACATCCAAATCTCAGTCTGGCACATCTGTTAGAAACCAAGTTTCTGTTAAGACTCATCAGAAATCCTTATCACTTCCTACGTGCACATATTGCTACAAATTGAAAAATAAGCAACAGAACTAAGACAGGCCTATTCCAAATGCTCTTATTTCTAAGCGATTAAGGTCACGGTCGTGTATTGAAAGCAATACATTATTTGGATCGAACAAACCCCAGTCTGATTTTATTATGAAGAATTATGAACCATTCATGTTGAACGGTGCTATATCACTCATGAGTGATTTTGTCAGTCCTATCCCTATTAAAATGGTAAGGGACACATGAACTTCTCAGAGTCTTTGAGTATCAGGTGCTTTGCATTTTTCTGAGAAGTATTCTTCTTTGGAAAGTGTTCGTATTCAGACAGTAGAGTGTGGCTTTGTTAATGTTAATCTCCTTTTTGAAAATTTGTCATCAGACTTGGTCTCAGAACCTGTAATAGTCGGAATAGTGTCGTTTTTACCCATCAAGGGTATTCATTTGCTACTAGGCAATCACCAAGCTGAAGTTAAGTTTGTGATTAATCCACTTGTAATTGACACGCCTTGTTTGGATCAGAGAGTCGATCCTACTGAAAAAGAAATCCATGATTTATACCCAGCGTGCACAGTTACTAGAGCTATGGCAATGAAAGCTCTTGAGAATGATGTTGATCAGGAAAGTATTTCCTTCGGTGACACATGTATTGGTCAGGCTTGTGATGTGATCACTTTTGCTCCTGGTTTGGATCGATCAAAAGTATTTATCGCAGTGATCCTCTTTTTACTACTCAGTATCTTTATTTTAATCAGGTTGACAAATGACAATCACTTATCTGCAAACCGGAAAAAGATCCCTAGATCTCCTTTTTCAGAGGGCTATTAGCAAAATTGAATCCACAGAAGTATCTGTTTGTTTGCTTTTTGTAAAAAAATGGGGTCCTTATGAGGAAATGGAGACCGCCTGAGGTACCTGCTTGTGACGAGTAGTCAGTGAGTTATCAAATTATTATTCCAAAGTAGTATAGACAAGAAATTCTTAGTCTAGCCTATGAAATTCTTTTGGCTAGTCATTTAGGGATCAATAAGACATATCGCAAGATCTTTGATAATTTTTATTAGCCAGAATTTAAATACTGTAGATATTGTCACACTTGTCAAATAATACGAAAACCCAACCAAAAGACACCCAAGGCTCATCTCCAACCTATTCCTGAGTTTGCCGAACCATTTAACAGAATAAATGTACACTGTGTATTTCCCTTAACTAAGACCAAGTCAGGCAACCAGTATGTGATGACCATATTGTGTGGGTCTACAAGATGCAATTCCTTTGAGGAATATTAAAACTAAAACCACAGTAATAGCTTTTATTAAAAAAAATTAAAACTCAATTTGGCCTACCTAAATCTGTCCAATCGGATCAGAGGTCAAGTTTTGTATCTGAAATTTTCCAGCAAGTTATGCATGACTTAGGCATTCAGCAATATAAGTCTTCTGCCTATCACCCTGAAGGCCAAGGGTTTAGACAGATTTATTTAAACTTTGAAAAATATGATAAGCTCATATTGTTTTGATATTGGAAAAGATTGGGACGAAGGTATTCATTTACTATTGTTTTCTGTTAAGGAATCAGTTCAAGAATGTTTAGAATGTGGTCCCCTTGAACTAGAATTTAGTCATATTGTCCGTGGATCATTGAAATTGTTAAAAGAGAAACTTCTTTCAACTGACGATACGGAAATTAATCTTCTCGACTGTTTTCCAATTTTAAATATAAGTTGTCAAAGGCTTGAGAACTAATCTGCACTCTACCCAGTCACAAAAGAAATTACGGTATGACAAATATACAAGAGAAAAGAGTTTCCAGCCTGGTGATAGACCTCTGGGTCTCTTGCTAATACCTCAGTATCCTCTTCAGGCTAAGTCCTATGGTCCTTGCACAGTTGGAAAGAAAGAAAGAGATTTAAATTATATCATTAGTACTACTGGGAGGAGAAAACAAAAACAACTTTGTCATATGGACACGTTCAAGGAGTATGTTAATAGAGATAACCAGATTAACCATGTCATGCAGTCAATTTGGTTGTACCTGTCCCAGACAGTGAGGATTTGAGCGATGGAATGCAATCGGACTATAGAGATTTTGGTGTAATCAATCTGTGGAATTCAGAAATTATGAATAATCTGGACCGGAAACTTTCACATCTACAACAACAAGAAAATACTGAACTAAAACAGCTATTACTTGAATAGGAGCACTTGTTTCAAGATGTTCCAACACGAACAAATAAAATCTATCATAACGTTGAAATTGTCGATTCCACACTTGTGAAACATCATCCGTACAGAATGAACCCTAACAAACAGGAATGTTAAAAAAAACCCAACAAATTCAGTATTTGCAGGATAATGTATTAATAGAACCGAGTAAAAGTTACTAGACTTCACCATATATTCTTGTAGCGAAACCAGATAATACTTTCCGCATGTGCAACGACCACAGGAAAGTGTATAGAGGAATTTATCAAAAGTGATGGCGTTTGGGATGAAAGGTTCTCCTTTTACATTGAAACGTTTAATGAACATGATTACATCTGGTCAAGATAATTTCGACGCTTACGTCAATGATATCATCATCTATAACGACACTTAGAAAGATCACTTGGAGACGATTTGGAAATTTTTTATAGACTCAGTGAAGCAAATTTGATAATTAATTTATCCAAAAGTGACTTTTGCCGTGCTTGTGTTCGATTTCTAGTTCATATCGTGGAACATGGACAAGTGAAACCCATAGATGTTAAGGTCAAGGCTATCTTTGAATTCTCTGTGCCTATAAATAAAGAGCAGATGGTGCGATTTGTAGGTATGGCTGGATATTATCGGAAATTTTGCTCCAATTTTTCCATAATTAATGATTCCCTGGCCAATTTGTTGAGTACGAAAACCAAGTTTCATTGGTCTGAAAAATGTCTGAAGGCATTTGATAAGCTAAAGGCCACACTTAAGAGTGCACCATTTCTTTCAGATCCAATTTTCAGTCAATCAATTAAAATAGTTGTTGATACAAGTGATGTTGGGGCTGGTGCAGTATCGATTCAAGAAGGCAAAAATGATGCGCATCATCTAGTGCTATTTTTCTAAGAAATTAAATAAGTTCCAGAGAAATTCTTCCATAATCGAGAAGGCATGTTTGGTTTTGATACTGGAAGTGTATATTAGTTCAGCTCTTTCTAAGATCATTGTATGTAGTGATCACAGTCCCCTTACTTCATTGGCAAGACAAAAAACAAAAGTCAGAGATTATTAAGGTTGAGTTTGATACTGCAGGAATATAATACTGACATTAAGCATATACATGGAAAATACAATTTAATAGCAGATGCACTTTCATGTGTACAGAAATATTATATTTTTCCTTGTATACTTTGTGTCTTTCATAAGATTTCATTTTATGTCATTTGTTATCACATGTACATTTGACTAATAGTTAAAAGAAAGCTCTATTGCATAAACTTTCTTTTTCGTTATGAGGAGAGGTGTTATGTATATTTAATTTGCATTGTTTGTTTATTTTTTTATTCAATATATGCTATGGGTTATGTAAAATTGTATTTTATAGCTGACCTTGTCCAAAATAAAGTTCATTTTCCACCTGACCTGGATTATTGATTTTGTTTTGTAAACAACATGTATATCTCAATCAGAGTCCAGAACATTGGAAATTCCCCATGAAATACCTTCCCTACCTAATGTTTACCACATTTTATGTTATAATTTAAGTAACAGACATTGTCTAATTATAGCTTGGCTTGTTCTGTAAATAAACTTTTGTCCACAGCCTGGTTCTTCATTCGTGTCTTAGTTTTTTTTATGTAATATTGTTCATCTAGAATTTTTCATTAGTTACTGTAAGATCTTGAGGCAGAAATACAATGTGCTATAGAATATTCTTGGGAAGAGACATTAACTGAGAATTATGGTGAATTCAAACAAGGCAACATTGGATTATATTACTATAACTCGACAAAAGACTGTTAGCACATCATTACAATTCAGGTCATTGGTGCATTAGTTCATTAGAGGCTACCGGCCACTACAAGCTCATCAACGCCTTCAGCTTTCAAAATTATTTGGAATAACACTAAAGTTTATTCAATAGGACTTGTGTGTGTAATTCTATTATTATTTGGGATTAATTCGCAACACCGTCTAAGTTCCTTTTAGTTTTTAACTTTGTATTCTAGGAAAATAAATTATTTGTTGAATTTTAAAAAAAGTGTTGGTTTTTGCTCTTTTCTATTACTTATTTTAAGACCACAGAATACTAATAATTCAAAAGTGAATTTTTGTCTTTGGCAAGCTTGCAGGCTATTTCGATAACAGACGTTGCACCCGAATTCAGTTTGCAATAAATTCTTATCAATGCACTATTTCTCCCTCATTTTCAGTCATAATTATGATTGTGTTGAGAGTAAGAATCGTTAGTTACAAAACTGTATTATTATTTTTAACCAAGCTTTTTCTCGTAAATGTGTTCGTTTGTCGTAGGGTGACACATGCTGCCGCAAAGACAAAATTTGGAAACATATGCTTTAGCTCAAATAGTTCAAAAGTTTGATGAGAGGAGTTAGCTTTACTGTCAGTCAGAAGTTGGGACCCCGAACCAAATATTTAGGCCGTCTTCCGCAATGCAAGATCTGTGCCACTCAGTATGTTGTCTTAAACGTTGATTTAAAACACAAGAACCCCAAAAATGAATAACACAAGAGCTATATTTTTAATTAAAGCGACAAATTAGCCAGCCACTACAACTCAACTGGGCATTTAATTAAGTGCATCGAGATGCTACCGATTGTATCTACACTGGAGTGGACCCATATAAAACCGAGGGGTGATACAGGAGACTACAAATAAAAACTCCAGGGAGTTCAGCCTAAGTGAAACACAGCTGCAGTCAGGCATCAGTCTGCGATAACATGTACGCAAGTAAATATTCCGTAACTCTTTACATGTATTATTATTATTATTATTATTATTATTATTATTATTATTATTATTATTATATCTCTTGTTCAGTATCCAGGTACACCATTCTCTTGCCCTATATAATGATACAAATCCAGGGTCCGAAGGTTTTAGGATAGAATTTGATAAACTTTGAGGAAGGATATTGGAGTTTCTAGTGAGGCTACTAACTGGTTATGAACTTGGGGAATTATCGTCCACACACAAAGAAGGAATAATTATATGTTTATAAGAAGGTTATAAAACTAAGTGGTATATTTCAAACTGGAGACTCATTTCACTTTCAAATATATCATACAGATTTGCTTCAGACTGTTCTGCAAGCAAGGTTAAAACTGTGCTACCCACGATCATGAATAAGGATTAGACAGGGTTTGTAAAAGGACAATACAATGGAAAGAATATATGAAACTTATATGACCTTATGTTTTGCACCAAAAAGCACAATATACCTGGATTACTTAATTCAATCGACTTTGAAAAGGTATTTGACTCAGTGGCATGGTTATTTACTGATAAAGTTTTGAACTTCTTTAAATTTTCAAGAACCAATAATAAACTGGATAAAACTTTGTTTTATCGGAACATCAAATCTTGTGTAATTATTAATGGTCAAGACTCTAACTGATAAAGTATCGAAAGAGGGTGTAGACAATGTGCAGAGATTTTAGCTTATATGATATACAGAGGATCGCAAAAGGGTAGAAATTTTTTATTGAATTTATGAAACGAGTTGAAATAATGTCCAGCTTCCGCGGGCCTTGGCGAGCAAAAGCTGGAAATTATTCAACGAGTTTTGTTTTAGGAAATTATAATTCAAAGAGCAAATGTCCTTCCAAACCAAAAGAACATTTGACACAGATCATAATTTTTAACACTGGATCTATGTTGAAAACACCAGTAAAGTATATATCGATTAGACTGCTTACAATGGTTTAACCTCAAGTGTGTCAATTCCACTACTAAGCATTCCAGTTGTTGGATATTCATGTGAAGAAGGATTACGACATATAGATATTCCAGATTTAATTTATTTGTGACCGAATGTTTAGATTATTTGATTTGAAAAGGTACTATAGGCATATAAATGTGTTTTATTTATAATCGGAATTGTGTCACATAATTAAAAAAAAAACATTTGTTGTTGGAACTATTTTACCGCGATACAAATGTTGTGGTTGGAGACCTTTATGTCAGTTGGGAGACCGGCAAAAATGTCCAGTTCATCTCTGAACAAAGGTGAGTTGTTTACTCCACAAGTTAGCATTTATATCACGCTTGTAATAGGCTGGGATCCATGTTACAGGACCCACCCCCTTAGACAATCGATTACAAAACTGGCCATGAAAGGTTGATAATGTTGTCTGACAAGTTAACATTTGAACAAAAAGGATTCCCCCTCCCAGCTCTCTGTCTATTCAATGATACCGTTAGTTTTATTTGTAATGAACCCCAGTGGGATAAATTGGCCATATTCAACAGACGTAATCTTTTCTTCCTAATGCCCCTTGGGCAACCGGTTCGAAAACTGGCACCCAAAATGTTGACACTAATGGTACAACAAAATAAGTTCCAGATGGCGGTGATAACTAAACTTCCCATGTTCTAGGCCCATCAGTCGAGAAAATAACGCGCATTAATTTCATGGTCTTTTTTGATCAATTAGAATCACATTAATTGAAATGTTACATTGTTGTCATATCAAAAATATTAAACTGCACCGTCTATGTGATAAGGAAAATAATGATTTTAGAAAAATAAATATACGTAATATAACATACGTTGTTTTCTCAACATCTTGATGATGTGTTTCATACTCCTGATGGTTCAGCTGCCTCGCTAGGCGCTCAACGTTAAGAGGTTAGTGTTAGAACTGGTCGGCCTGGTGTCAGGATAATGTGACTGGGTGGGACATCATGCTACATGTCTGCGGCATGATGCCCCAATGCTAGACATCACTATAAACTGCCACACTGCTGACATTGTAGTGATATGACTGAAAAATTGTTAAAGCTACGCTAAAAATCCAAATCACACACACACACACACACACACACACACACACACACACACACACACGATGGTTCAGAAAAATCTCTGATATTTGCTTTACAATTTTTATATCAATAACCCAAATTTTCTGGAATTAATATAAGTATAAAATGTAAAAATATAAAAATCCCAAAGGTGATTTTCATGGGGAGTGGAAATGATAGTAGTATGAAATACTGTTTAGAATACAAACTTAATCGGGGATGTATTGAGTAATTTGTTTTATGTGTAACGTTTGCAACCAATTTGGAAAATATTACATTTCGTAATTCGAGAAATGTTTCTAATTCAGTGGAATAAACTCAATTTTAACTTCATGTTTTAAGCTACATTAGGTAAAATAGCAGTGACGAAATGTTTATTCATATCCATAATTAATCATCTCTTAATATCACTACCTGATCAGTCTACGTGCCATGGGCCAAGAGAAAGAATTGGACGAAATATTGCTGTGAAGAAGTGGCTTAAAATATCATTAATATATTTAATTTTTTTGATTGATTTGACACTTTTCACGGCTTTGAATGATTTTGTCTGAGGAGACTAAGTGGAAATGCCTATTACAATCACAAATATCAAATGCTGCAAATTTTTTGTTTTTATTTGCAATAGATTATATTAACTCAAACTAAAATATCTCTATTCTTTCTGGATATAGGTTTTAGAAGCATTTTTAGAACTTACTTTATTAAAATGGTCACATCTGAACAATTTTTAGAAACAAAGATAGGGTTTAACCATAATATTACAATAGAAACAAAATGTGTACATTATAAATCATGAATTAAGAAAGGCATTAGATTTGTCAATGATTTTGACAATGATGATAGTTCTTGGATGAATTGTGATAATTTTGAAGCTAGGTTAATATTAATTTCAAAGATTTTAAAAGTATACTCACAGCTATAAAATCATTAAAAAAATTTAGAATCAATTATGACTCTAATTTACAACACCTTTTTGATACAAATGTATGTGTATACAATTATTCAAAATAAAACAGGATCTAGAGGTTTATATGCTGATTAGAAACAATGAAATACCAACATCTAGAATTAATTGGAAACTTCAATTTGGCACGTTAGAAGAAAAAGAAATAAAAGTCTTGTTTCTTACTACCGTACAAACCTACAAAAAGTCCAAAACTGTAAATTATTACAAAGAACTTGGGATACGAAAGCATTTCTCAACAGAATTAACATCATTTCAAACGAACTCTGTTCTTTCTGTATACTTCATCCAGAGACAGTACCTGATATTTTAAGGAACTGTCATGTAAAGATGATTTAAAAAAAAACAAAAAAAAACCTTTCAATGAATAAAAGGGAAGTGCTGTCACTGCGCATAAGTTTGGATTAAAAATTGATATTATTTTTGGAATGAGAGACAATACTCAGACTGCTGATGTAATTAGCTTAATAGTTCTATATGCTAAACAGTAT